>JBBPKK010001209.1:0-11069 GCA_038089215.1 Tylopilus vinaceipallidus | reverse complement strand
TTCTGCTGGCGCTGCTGTGGCAAGGTGGGCTCTGAGCCCTTTGCATTTATGGCGGGAATCTTATTCACGGTCTGGTCAGACCGCTTATCTTTTTCCCCCAGGTTTGACCAGGTCTGCCAAGTGAGGGAGGCTGCTGACACAATGTCGGCAACCTTTGGTTCCATGGCAGCCCCTGCTGAGTCCTTCTTCTGAACCAGCATCTGGGTCATCACCTCCATAGAAGGAGGGAGCTTCATCAGGAGGATCATCCCTTTGACATTCCTGGGGATTTTATATTCCATGGAGTCTAGGGTAGTGAAGGCGGATTCTGCCTTGGTTAAGGCAGGGACAGGCGAACCAGAGTTGGGGATAGTGAGGGTGAGGAGGTCCCAGAACTGCTTGTAAGCAGTGGTGATGTTGGTGCTGCCAAAGTTGGCTTTGAGGGTGGTGACTAGGTCCTGGCAGGAGGTCTGGCTGTACTTCTCCCAAAGAGCGGGAGTCATTGAGAGGTGGATGGTGCTGACAATGGTATCGTTGGCTCCTCTGACCTTGATGAAAGCCTGGACATCATCATTGCCTGAGCCAGTAGGGGCAGTAGGGATGGTGGCAAGGGACAAGGCCCAAGTGGTGCTGGTGGAGCGGAGGTAGGCCTCCATGATGGGCCACCAATTGCTCCAGTTGGAGCCATTGAACTTAGGGATGTTGGAATCAAGATGGAGAGACATTGTTGGTTTCTGTAAGAGACAAATGTGAGCTCAAGTCTCATAAAAACAGACCAACAAGGTTTCTCTCTACATGTAGTAGTGAGTTGGTTGTGCATACGGAGTACAGCGAGTGACTTTTCTCAGCTACCATTATATAGGTAGAGCTGGATGGGCGGTAGAACCAGTGACCATCTCTCTTACATCTGGTTGTAGGTGTGCCACAGTTTGGCTCAACGCTACTTCCAGAAGTAATCAGCTCAGCCCAAAGGCAAGCATCATACCATGCTAAGCAGAGCTCATAACCTGTTGAACAGGCTTGTTGCACAGTGGGCAAGCCTAGTGGCTACTCACCAAATGGTGTGCTGTGGTATGCTGCTACCAATGGTGGATGTAGGAAGTTAAGAGTCTATTAGAACTCAGACGACTGAGTTCAAATCTATATACCATACAAGGTATCATGTGACTTAGAGTATCACTACTTGTATTAGTGGTAATAGTATATCCACTCATGAGGAGTAGCGGTTGCATTCCATGTCAATGTACTAGCGTCCATTCAACACTAAGCTGTCCATTCATTGACCATGCAATTGCAATTTTGTGCACCTACTCATGCCCTTCCTCCACTGATGTGGTGCTGGCATGTGCACATACCTCCCAGGGCCCCATCACATCAAGTTGGCAGTCCCAATCACTTGCACCCACTGTACTTAATCTCCTCAATGTTCCATATATGCATATGTCTGGTGTACTTTTGCATAGATGATACATGATTCTTGATGCAAGGACATTGTGGAGCATGTTTTGAGCCCTTGGTTGTTGAGGATATGCAAGTCATGAAATGGTCAGCAACAAGAATGGTCAAAGGGTACATGTAGAGACATACATGTCCAACATGTCACTATACTCAATCTTTGAACACACTTAGCCAGAAAAATAGGCAAATGTGTGATGGGGGACTCACTGGCAATGCAGCAACTACAATGATATTGGCAACTGTGACAACTGTTCACCCATATTATCATAAATCTGTGGGCCTGCATGAAACACAGAGGATTCACTCACAACTAATGCATGTGATGTAGAAGATGCCATCAATGAAGATCATGTGTATGAGTGACTTGTGATCACAAATACAGTGGTAATCATGATATTGTTTGTATACCATGAGGATCAATATCACTGTGGATTAATGGTTTAGTTCGCAGTGAATATGCACCTAGCGGACTGCTTGCTGCAGAAAATATTATTGCCTACCAATTTCATATGCTAAAATTGCCATGTAGATGAGGACAGGGCTTACAAACTTCAGGGCATCCAGTGTCGCTGGTACTGCTCAGCCAGCTATCCCACACAGGACAGCTAGGAGATCAAATCCTCATATCTGTCTTAGTCCCTCCTTGGCTGGTGGTATGTCCATCAATCAGGCAGCATAGCTTATTGGCACTCAATTGCTGCTGCATGGGATCTGGGCTCGCACAGATTTGAGTTGCACTTGATGATAATATATGATGAAGCCC
This sequence comes from Tylopilus vinaceipallidus, assembly GCA_038089215.1. Taxonomy (NCBI): domain Eukaryota; kingdom Fungi; phylum Basidiomycota; class Agaricomycetes; order Boletales; family Boletaceae; genus Tylopilus; species Tylopilus vinaceipallidus. The sequence continues at coordinate 8,869 of JBBPKK010001209.1, read as the reverse complement.
ATAGATCATGCTTCACCAGGTTCTTGCATCAAGGATCCTGTTGCACATGCGAAAAACTGTACGTGATGTCCATGTGGTCGAGTAATGAACATGTGTAGCTGGAGATGGCACCATGTGACTGATTGGTGATTCCGAGCAACCGATTGATGGTCTGCAGTGATTGATTGGTGATCCAACCAGAAAGTGATGGAATGATCTTTTCATTGGGCATTGACTGGTCTACCTTGAGAAAGACTGGGCTTACAAGGTTCCTTGTTATGCACACTACCTAGAGCTAGACTTCAATATCAGTTACTGCCCAACTATATAAAAGCAGGACATACATAATGATGGCCACCATTGGAATAGCAACAGTGAAATAATCGTGTTTGATGTGATCCTTTTGTATTTGGGTGGACTTGAAATACCACAGCTGTGTAAATAACGAGCAAGGCATTAACAGGAAGGAAAAGAGTGATGGCATTCTTACCAGCATCAAGTGAATTCGATCTGGATGCAAGGAAGACAGGAGAAAGGATCAATACAAAGCACTCCAAGTTTCAGACACAAGTCATGTATGTGCGAGTTGCATTCTAGTGCTATATGGGCCATACCATGGTGGGCCAACTCGCCCATTCAGCAGGAAAAAAAGGCTTATGATCAACATGCCTTTTCAGCGCCCTGTACATCCAACTGGCCAGGCATTTATAAGTGACCCTCTTCAATCCTCAGTACCATCCCTCCACCAACCCCCATGACAGGCGCACAGCCTGCTCATCCCTACCCACAACTCTGGATCTATCCCTGAGTCCAACTGAGGTGGTACTTGATATGGTCACTCACTCACAGCCATTGTGCCTGATGCCCTCCAAGTCTTGTCTACCTGGACCTATATTGTACCTTTGTGGGGGTGGAACATAATTCTTGATACTGTGAAACATGATCTGCAGTCTGGATCATATAAGGAAATCTCAGCTCATGGACAATCCAGTTGAAAATCACAGAGAAGTTGACATGTATGTCTAGCAGGTCACTGTAGTGGATCTGTGTGCAGTTGAGCTTGGAAATGAAGCGGTGGTGTGATGGTGTGATGGACGAATGACCAGGAACATGGCATCTACAAGTCCATCGATGGCTTGCCTCATTAGACAGGTTGGTCACCAAACTGGTCACATTTCCCCACATTCTCACTTATGCCCCAACAGGCATACCTTGTGGTTAAATACCCTTTCCCAATGTAGGGGGTCTGGTGTCACCCTTTTTCTTAGAATTCAAACTGAATGCATGGATTGCATGGGAGTTATCATCACATATATCACTCACTGCAGGCAAGGTGGCGAATTCAGCACCAAGTCAGATTGATTGTGCGGGAACCTGATACCATCTGTCCTCCCTGGAGTGGCAATCAGGAATTCAGCTCCCTTTGACTTGACGAGGTGATCATTGGCAGCAAGACATATTCAAACTCAACATGAAATATTAATGACCGGTGCTCAACCAGTACCAGGTTTGCTGGAAGTTTGTGTTACGACTAGCCCGGGTAGGGGTAGGTGTAGCCCTTGTTGGGTTAAAGGGTTGAGACGATACGAGAACACAAGGGGGCTCCTTGTGGGCTAAGAAGACACTAGCAACAAACTAGGTCGAGTCAAGGGTTCTGAGGACTAGCTGGCACTTAACCGTGGCCAGGAGATGTGTCAAGAGGAATGTATTCCACAAGGGAATCGAAGGTACAATGTAAACTAGAGGAGTACAAGGGAGAACAAGTCTAAGGAGTATCCACAGTATTGAAGGGTTTATATACTCGAGAGGACCGCTTTAGGGCAAGTGTAAGAAGTGGGGGAAGTGATGACAAAGCAAGTGAGGGATAAAGGTGATTGGTCAGAGATGAGAGTGAGTCATCGCACTTTAGGGTAGATGTGGGAGCAGGGTGAGTCATCACAGAGGAAAAAGAAAAGATAGTCCAAGATGAGGGTTGAACCAGCACATAGTAGTACAAGAATGAGTGAATTGTAACAGTTTGTGAAGTTATTTTATCTGAGAAGCTTAGGCTGCAGATGGTGTTGATATCGGTTATTTTTCATGCACAGAGTAAGACTGATATCCTCTGCACAGAAAATACTTCTATTGGCTCTCAAGTGTTCTGTGTGAGGGAGGGATTCCCCTTTCGGTCATCATTGTGGACCTTGAAGGGGAGCAGAGATAGAGAAACAGCAGACAAGCACACTTGGTGGAAACATCTGCTGGTGAGAATGATCCTCTCATGGAAGACTCAAATCAGTGGCTTGCATGGGTGGGAATAGCATTGATGCTTCCACAGGCAGGGTTGTTCTTGACCAGAGATGAAGGCTCAGGGCTTTGTTAAACTTGGGGATGAATGGCGGGTGTACAACTCTGGAATGCTGGAGTTGGTGGTCAGATGGGACTTGGCTTCACCTTATGTGGTGCACCCTTGCTTCAACTTGGTTCCAGATTTATGAACGGAGGGTCGGAGGCTGGAGGTGGGAGTCATGCAACAACAACCAGGAGGAAGAGTGAGAATGTCAAGTTAAATTGATATTTGAACTGAGGAATACAGGGCGTATTCTACAGGGTTTATATACGGGGGGGAATGTATTAGTAAGTCCGGATGTCAAATGTCAAATGTCATGATGTCAAGTATCGGAGCGACATGTACCTGTATCACATTGGAGTGAAACATGTCAGAGGTGTCTAAACTAAAATAGAATGTGACGGCTCCTTGGAGTCCCTCAGAGTGGGTGAAACATGTAAGAGGAGCATAAGGGGTAAGACATCGAGAAGAGTCATAGGGTGTTAGTAATTTTATTGTAAAGGTCCAAGTGTCATAGGTATGGAGATGAAAGAGATTGAACCAGGGTTGGTACCAGAGATGGTACCGGATATCTCAGAGTTGGGCTTGGTGGATTTCAGGATATGACAGTATCCCCCTCTTAGGCCTGAACCCCTGAAGGCCACTTTGACTCATGTGACTTTGTTGATCTTGTTACGGTTTGCCCTAAGCTACCAGTATCACACTCAACGGACTTAGACAATTTCACTTTATGAGCACGTGACCGTGAGACTTAGCACATGACTAGTTCACGTGATGACCGGCTTGGAGGGATCCAAGCTGTCCAGATGTCAGGCACGCACGTGGTAGGGGCTAGACCCTTATCAGCCTCGTGTATTTAATCACCGCGCCTCATGGCGCTTATCTTTGATCGCCGTGCCTCATGGCACTAATGCCGCACCTCATGGTGCTCTAGACTGCCTCATGCAGGCACAGTCTCCCACGAGATGTCATTATGATATCACTCTCTCTCACGTTATGTCACAACTATGTAGATATGCACGGACCAGTAGTCAATAGCTACAAACATGCTGTATGGTATATATACTCCAATATGACGACCCAAGGACCTCAGTTAAGTCCTTGTGGCATTCCCCTATACTTGACTCCTTATAAGCCTGTGTGAGAGTAGCCTGAGCCACGCTATACGCTGGTAATAGGTTGTGCTTCATAGGACTTAACTTCTCATCCTCACTCTACTCTCTCATAGTCGGGAAGTACTTAACTTCCAAACCATAGCCGGACCCGAGGCTTATACGGGACCTTATCTTCTTGGGCACCCCCTTTTCTTTTAAGTAGCCACTCCCTATACAGGAGGATAGACTCTTAGCGACCTATTCGCGGAGTAGTCCGTAACCTCGAGAGGTTTTAAAGGTTTAAACACCGCAGCAAAACCCCTTTTTCCTTCTATTGCCGAAAGACATGTCCACGTGAGGCACATTCGTTCTAGTCTACTTAGTACCAGTCACAGTTGGTGCAAGAGCGGTCTTGTGCCCACCAGCTGTTGACATACAAACCGAGTCAGGAAGGCTATTGGCCTGATCGGAATAATGGTCGAGTGTGACTAGCCCTCCCATTTTTACATACAAAGGATGCTCAGGGTTGCCCACCCTACCCAAACTCTCGACTGGGAAGCCGGTCAAATCTCCATACGAGTAAAGGTCGAACCGGTAGACGAACCGGAATACGAATTCAACCCCAACGACCAGGTAACTGTTAAAATCGAAGAGGAGGAGATAAATCTCGCTTCCCTCAAACCACTCCCCCTTCCTGCCGCCCAGGAGTTCTTCCCTGTGGAGCAGCAATACAAGTACACTCCCCTGCCTCAAAAGAAGCAGGCAAGGTTTGATCTAGGACCAGATGGTGGCCTAGTACAAACATTTTACATACCTTGCGCCAAACCTTATGGGGCACCAAGAAGACTCCAAAAGGAGCAAAGGAAGTCACTTAGAGAAAAGCGCAACCGGCCATATGACCCCAGGCCAAAGGTTCTTACTAGGAAGTAGTTAGTACTAGAAGAACAATTTAATCATTTCCGATTCATCTGATTCTATTCCCCCTTCGCCCAAAAGGATGGATATTGGGCAACAAATTCACAACATGCAGGTCCTGCTGGCAGGACTACAAACCCAGCTAGCTGCGGCGGAGTTACGAGCAGCACAAGCAGAACAAAGGGCCGCTGCGGCCAAACTAGCAGCACAAGGGCCTCAACCAGAGGTCAAAATAACAAAGAAAGTCGATCCGATCCCTGACCCAGGATCGTTCAACAGAGACTATGCTCGTTTCGATGAGTGGTGGGTCAAGATGCAGGTTTACCTGCAAATGAATAAGGAAACCTTCACCTCAAAGAAGGAAGTAACCCTGGCCGTTTTGTCTCGAATCGGTTCAGGAAAAGAAGCAGATAAAAATGGTGCTGGAGAATGGGCCCGTTTCCATATCGAGACAAAGCTCAGTGACGATAAGTGGTGGAACGTCGCAGAGCTGAACACGGAACTGTCGCACAGATTCCGATCTGCCACAAGACAAGGACAAGCGCTGAGGGAGCTCCAAACCCTCAAACAAGGAACAAGGCAGACAGAGGCCTTCCTCATGCAATGGGAAACTCTGTACTGGTACGCCGGAATAGACGAGGTGATGGGCGTCCACCTCTTAGTAAAGAATGCCCGGGAGGAGATAGTACAACATATCTCCCTCAATCTCCACGGGGATGATGCCCCAACAAATCTGGCTGATTGGATCAGTCAAGTAAGGAACGTGGGAAATGTGTTTGAACAATTTGAGCTAGCCCGACACTCAGACAGAAAATGGGGCAACAATGCAACCGCTGGACCGTCCAACCGGCATGACCCAAACGCGATGGACATCGATGCTGCCTGAAAGGGTAAGTGTTTCAACTGCAATGGCGACCACCTCGTTCACGATTGCAAAAAGCCTAAGCAACCTTGCAGCGAATGCAAGTTCCTTGAGGGAGGGCATCGAAAGGATTGCTTGAAACGAGGCAAATCTCGCAAGGCTCGAGCTACTCAAAAGGAGAGTGGCGATGACAGCGACTCGGACTGGGAAAGCAATCATGTCCAAGCTAGCCACAAGGGGAAGGCTAGAGAAACGCCCAAGTCCATAAACGAAATGGGCTTTGAAGAAGCAAAGGCTTACTTCACGGACGTGTTAAACACCAAGGCAAAAGAAGCCAAGGCGGGAAAAGAATAAGGCGCATAACCAATCAGGGTGGTTGTGTAGCCAAGGACTATTTTGGACACATAAAAATAGAAAAACCCAAAAACACATACTTCGATGTACTACTATCGGATTCAGAGTTAGTAACTTATTTCGACAATATCACCGAAGCCATGACTCAGGACGAGCCTGAGTGCGCCAGACAGGAATCTGGGCTTAATTTGGCTACCAAAAACAAAAAAATATTTAATAAAGAAATCCCTGATAGGATAGTGGTCCGCTCCTTGGCTGCATCCGAAATAAAGCTAGGAGTAAAGGTGGCCCCGTCCACAGAAAAATACCGGATGATCGGGGCAAAAGCGCTGCTAGACAGCGGAGCCAACGGAATCTTCATTGACAAGCAATGGGCTCATGATAATAAGATACCCCTAAAGAAATTAGATCAACCAATCCCAGTGTTCAACGTAGATGGAACCAAGAACAGCGCTGGGAATATCACTCATACTACCGAGTTGATCATTGACTACCAGGGACATCGTGAAAAGCTTGAGGCCGAAATTACAGATTTAGGAAAGGTACCAATGATTCTGGGATACACATGGCTAAAGAAGCATAATCCAGAAATAAATTGGGTAACAGGGGAGGTAAAGCTAACGAAATGCCCTCGTACTTGTTATCTCCTGTCTGATCGATCGGTTCTCTTGCGATGCTTGGAAGAAGAGGAAATAGAGAACACCCCTCACGTGTACCATCACGTAAAGAAAATGGAGGTTATACCACCACAAAAGGTAGAAAAGACGGCAGAAGAGCTTGTTCCGAAACAATACCATAAGTACCTCGATCTCTTCACAAAGAAGGCTTCCGAGCAGATGCCAATAAGACAACCATGGGATCATGCCATTGACCTAAAAGAAGGGTTCATACCCAAGAAGGCTAAGGTGTATCCAATGTCACAAGAAGAAAAGGAAGAGGTCAAAGCTTTTGTAACAGAACAACTTTGAAAAGGATATATTTGGCCGTCAAAATCCCCACAAACATCTCCAGTGTTCTTCATACCAAAGAAGGAAGGAACGAAAAGAATGGTACAGGATTACCGTTACTTGAACAGCTGGACGATCCCGAATGGCTACCCCTTGCCACTAATATCACAGTTAATAGACAAGTTAAAAGGGGCTAAACTATTCACCAAGATGGACCTCCGATGGGGCTATAACAACGTACGCATCAAAGAAGGTGACAAATGGAAGGCAGCATTCACGACCGAAGACAGGAGTTACAAACCCCTTGTAATGTTCTTCGGGCTGAATAATTCGCCAGCTACGTTCCAAGCCATGATGAACGACACCCTGTCAGATATGGAATCCTTCATGATCGTATATATGGATGATATCCTGGTATTTACGAAAAGTACTGATCAAAAGCTGCATGATCAGGCAGTCATGAAGGTACTGCAAAGGCTAAAAGAAGCTGACTTATTTATAAAACCGGAGAAATGTTTCTTTTCGGTAGAAAGAGTCAAAATGCTGGGGATGGATGTGACCAGCCAAGGGATTAGAATGTCGGACTCCAAAAAGAAAGGAGTACTAGATTGGCCAGTTCCCACGAACGTAAAAGGAGTAAGAAGCTTCTTAGGATTGGCGAACTTTTACTGACAATTCATCGACAAATTCTCTGAAATAGTGCAGCTGTAGCGCAACCCAAAACCAGTACTAGACTTGGCTCAGGCTACTCTGATACTAGGCTTATAGGAGCTAAGATTGAGGGGAAATAGCCACAAGGACTTAACTGAGGTCCTTGGGCGATATCATTCAAGTATATATACCATAGGGACATGTTTGTACATATTGACTAAAGGTCCGTGCGTATCTACATAGCATGATATCATGTGGGAAAGTATAGTAAGCATATGACGTATCGTGAGAGTCGTGCCTGACATGAGGCGGTCTAGAGTGCCACGAGGCACGGCGATCAAAGATAAGCGCCTCAAGGCGCGGAGATTAAATACACGAGGCAGATAAGGATCTAGGCCCCTACCACGTGCGTGCCTGACATCCGGACAGCTCGGATCCCTCCAAAGCCGGTCGTCACGTGAACTAGTCATGTGCTAAGTCTCACGGTCACGTGCTCGTAAAGAAAAATATGTCTAAGTCCGTTGTCGTGATACTGGCAGCATAGGGCAAGTCGTAACAGCAGCCCCTAACCGAACTCACAAAAAAGGATAAAGCGTGGGAATGGGGGGTCAAACAGCAGAGATCTTTTGATAAGATGAAGGAAGCCTTCACTTCTGTGCCTATATTAGCATATCCGGACTATGATGCGAAATATCGCCTGGAATGTGATGCATCTTTATTCGCTACCGGGGCAGTATTATCTATGGAAAAAGAGGGAAAATGGCATCCTGTAGCCTTCAGTTCCCACAAAATGACAAAAGAGCAGCGTAATTATTCAGTCGCTGACAGAGAGATGCTAGCCATCATCCATGCCTTAGAAATATGGCGACACTATCTAGAAGGAGCTAAGCATGAATTCGAAATATGGACCGATCATGCGAATCTCCAATACTTTATGACCAGCCAAGACCTTAACCAACAACAGGTGCGTTGGGCACAATGGTTATCCTGATTCAACTATGTACTCGTGAAAAAACCAGGGACAAGCATGGGAAAAGCTGATGCCCTTTCAAGAAGGGAAGACCATTCTGTGGGAATCGAAGACGACAATAAAGGAGTAACAGTTATCCCCGACTCACGGATAAGGAGATCTGAGATCACCACTATAACCTCGGAAGAAGAGGGCATATTAAAAAGCATCTGAGATGCAACCTCGTTGTTAAAGGAATCCAATACAAACAGAGAAATCAAAGAAGGTTTTCTCTATCGCGATAATAAGATCTTCATACCAAGAGGGGAAATCTGACAACGAGTAATAACTTTATACCACGACTCCACCATAGCCGGACATGGCGGAGCAGAAAAAACTGCGGAGTTGATCTCTTGATATTACACCTGGGAAGGGATGCACCCCCAGATCAAAAACTACTGTTCCCAATGCGAAGATGCAATTGGATGAAGCCTATGAATCAGGCAGTGCCTGGTAAATTATTACCTCTTCCGGTCCCCAAGGGACCCTGGAAGGATATCTCTGCCGATTTCATCACAGATTTACCATGATCGGACGGATTCGACATGATCCTAGTGGTCGTAGATAGATTCTCTAAAGAAGCATGCTTCATTCCCACCAATAAGACAATAACAAGTAAGGGAATGGCAAAGCTCTATAGAGATAATGTATGGAAGCACCACGGACTTCCCACGACTATTGTATCAGACCAAGGGCCACAGTTTTCCTCACAGGTCATGGCAGATCTAG
>JBBPKK010001208.1:0-11104 GCA_038089215.1 Tylopilus vinaceipallidus | reverse complement strand
AGGAGCCCTTTAGCGAGGCCACCAATTCTCATCGTGTTGATCCGCATGCACGAGAGGAAGGCTCAAGTGGGTTCTTGTCACCCTAATCCGTCTCCAGGTCGCTAGTGCCCATCGAACAACCAAACAGCGCATTTCGAAAAAACTGCTGATGAACACCACGATCAACTTGTAGTTGCCTACGCAGACATGGACGTTCTCACCGACCCTCAAGCGTGCGTGCATCACGACCCCGACTGATGCCATGTTAATCTTCATGCCCGTCAGTTAACAATATCGCTTATCTTGACCGGCGCGAGAGCTCCGCAGCAAGCTCACCATGTCCTAACGAAAATATGATCAACGGAGATCATCAGGTCACTACGTACAGATTATCGTGCACAGAAAATGAACATTGGTATGTTCACCTTGAATCGACTTCAAGTTGTGGCGCTCTAAATGGTTTCCGCGCCACCAACTGATTCATTAGGACACCTCGGGAAAGCCGCTGAAGAATTCCGCGATCAGCCCAAGGTAAACAACGATGGAAAGGATGCCCTTCGTGCCAACCTTCGGGCGCGCGACGAATACGCGGGTGTGTGCATTACTGCGAACCTCGTGCTTCATTGATATGCATTTCCATTAGACAACAAGGTTGCTCGCCTCGGACAAACAGTTCGGAAGCTCCGTGAGGAGTTGTCCAAGTCGGAAAGACAAGGCGACCAACAAGAAGAGACCATCAAGCTGTTACATGAAGATCTTACGCAACAAACGAACACCGGTATGTCTGTGATTGGCGCCTACCAAACGAACGAATAGGATACCTCTAGAAAACTGTGGAAGAGCTCCATAAGCAGGTTGTCCTAGCCCACATGGAGAATGATACCCTCAGCGCTGATTTCAAGGTATGCGACGAAAGCACAAGTATGGCAATTCCCGCATCCCTCGTGCGTTACTGACGCCCATTCCATTAGATAGCAGAATTATACGTCTTGAGAAAACCATCCAGGAACTCTTCGATGAACTTACCGACGCTCATCTCAAAGCCAAGACGTATGTCGGGATTATCTGTACCTATGAACAGTATGAACAAGAAGGATCAAACCCAGTTCATTGAACTCAATCCATCCTCGTATGAGGGGTACAGGATAAAGCATGCTATCTTACGACGTATGGGACGTCCTAGAGAAGCAATCAGGGCATTCAAGATGATGCTCTCAAAGCTCGAAAAGACACCCTGCATTCCAGGTGTGCTACTTTGCCAACTTTCTGTAGTCAAGCTGATGTCAAATTGATCACAAAGCTTTGTCGTGAATTTATTCACACAGCAGTCTTGATTCAACAGGCGATTGAAGAAACTATCAGTGACATTACACACGTGCTCATCCACATTGCATCCGGCCATCTCTATGACAAAATGGGCCTTTCGTCAGCATCAAGCAATTCTTGGTATATGATAAGCTGCGGTCTTCAATGATCACTCCAGATAAGCGTGATTATCCCCGTATCCAGGGAGAAGTAAAGAAGTTCTACAAATATGTGATGCTGTCGCACAAGTGGGAGCCAAACGAACCACGGTTCCAAACAGTGCAGGCAGCTCGATCTACGGGTTACCTGCGTCTCCGACAAACAAGAAATTTATCAGTTTCTGTAAACTTGTAGGCGCCCTTGGTTCCCAGTGGGCATGGAGCGACACATGCTGTGTGAACCAAGAGGACAAGGGGTACCACCACTCGTCCCTCACAATTGTTCATCTGCTTTGCGTTCTCTCGGAGTCTCAAAAATTCGGATGTCCCTGGAGAAGCATATAGAACACCCGGGGGTGGGCGCGTGCAGTACAGGCGCGTCGCGACGGACAGTCTGATCATGGTGCAGCTTTGTGAGGAGGCGTCATTGAGCGAGTTGATGGACGGCATCCGTACGGTGGATATTCAGTTAGTCGTAGCTCGACAGTATTTGTGTCTCCATTCATGACTTCGAGTAGTTAGTACCTTAGTTCCAGATCCTGAGCCAGGTCCAAAAAAAAAGGTCCTGTATCACACAGCACACTGCCTTCCCGAGGATTGGCTGCTGCGAGTGCGGAGGGGTTCTACGAGTAGATGGCTCGGGTGCGCGCGTCCAACGTCACTCCAGGAACATTATCCTTGAGGAGGCGATCATTGACAGCAGATGTGCTCTCTAGTAAACTGTCCACAACCGGGGGATGTCAGTTAGACGCAAAGCCGCTGGAGATCATTGGTGAGGTCTTGGGGGGCTGAGGCTGTCCCAGCGGACGGGGTGGGAGAGGTAAGTATCGGGAACCTCTGGTCGTGATCATTTGAATGCGGTAGTAAGCGGCGAGGTACCAGCCACTGGGCGCCATAGGGAGGTGCGTGCTTGAATGCAGTGGCCGAACATCTGTTAAGCAGTACTTTTCACGTAACGTTTTCTGTGAGTCTTTAGCAGCTTTTGCGACCTTTGATTGGCTGACATGTCGTCAAGGTTGGGACTATCCCGCTTTTGGAGGGGTCGGACCATGGTTCGTCCAACTTTCGGCTAACAGATGAAGGTGCCAGTGAACGATTGAAGGGTCTAGCTGAGTTGAAGCACCGCCTGCCGTCGCCGCCCGAGTACATATCGTAACGACCCTGGCATCAAGGGTCTACCTCTCGCTGTGATGCTCTTCACAAAGTTCAACTAGCGCAGGCACGGCGGGTAAGAGATTACATAAATCGTCCGTATGGCCCGGCCGGCGTAGCGCTCGCTGGTGCCTCATTGAGTAGCTGGCCTCCTTAGCTTGGCGCGTGTTCAACTTAGTAGGTGGCCCTTGCACCGTATCACTGTTAGAGGATGATTCGCCGAAAAAACCACACAATGTCGATAAGAAGAGCGGATATACAGATCCGTGCGAGATTCGACTCGATATCGACATGGCAGATACTCGGCTACAATGACGTACCGAGAATAGACGCCAGGCTGGCATGCATTCTTTCTTACCACCACCAGTATGATGTTCAGCAGAACGCCCATCAAAGCAAGCCAGAGGCTGAGGTATGGTGCGTATGTGGAGGGACGATCCAGGAACGATACTGATAAGAATAAAAGAGTCGTCTCTGAAAGGTAGCCGGCCTTCCTCGAGGAACAGTCGGCGGGGAACGATGTTCACAGGTGACGAAAACGAGTTGCTCGGTGGTGCGACACTGATGTGAACACAAGAATCGAGCGGAGACAGCCTCTCCTCCAGTGTCATTTATCAAAAAGACGCAAAGCGGGTCGAATTTGACGGACGGGGTTCCATACGGTCAGCCGTCTTCCTCGCTGACGGGAAGCACATCGTGAGCGGTGGCCAAGAAGGGAAGATTCGATGTTGGCAGGCGGACGATGGCATGGAGGTGGGGACGCCGATGGATGCGGGGAGTGCCGTTTACAGCATTTCTGTGTCGCAAGACGGAAAGTGGATCGTAAGTGGGACGAAGAGCGGGCAGGTCGCGGTGTGGAATGCGGAAAGTCACTCAAAAGCGGTCGAATTCACGGAACACACAAGCTCTGTGAATGCCGTGGACATTTCGCCGGACGGGTCGATGATCGCGAGCGGGTCGGACGACGGGACAGCGTACGTGCGTTCTATGTCGAGCGGGAAACGGCTGCTCGGCCAACATGACGAGTGCGTTGCTGCAGTCAGATTCTCCCCGGACGGGCGCTATATTGCCACAGCCACATGGAAGCGGGACTCCGTCCGGATCTATGGCACGCGCGATGGCCATCTCCTCGACGACGTCTCAATCCAAGTTTACTCGCACCTAAACCAAACCCTCGCATGGGCAAAAGACAGCAAACAGCTCTTTGTCTTGGCTCACGACGGGTACATTCGGTGTCTTGATGTCTCCACCGGCACCATCCTCTCAAAATGGCGCATTCATGGCACCAACAGTCCCAGATGTATTGCCATGGCATGCGATGGCACCTTCATCGCAGCAACCGCCAATTCTGGCGTTTCGCTCTGGGATACTACTAGTCACGAGCAAATCGGACCTGTGATCGACTACACGTATAGCGTCTGGTCCATAGCCGTGTCCGCTCATCGCGACATCGTGACTGCCGGAGGCAAGAAAATCACCATTCGCAAGCTTTCGGATTTCATCTGCTCACCGTGTCCCAATGACGTGAGTATATCTGTACCCAAGGTCATACGTGAGACAGCTTGCTGATCGCGGTTTTTTTTTTTTCGACAGCCTCAGATACTGGAAGAATTGCGTCTCAGTCCTGAAAACGCAGATTCTGAAGACACCCAGTCATTGACGGCCCAGGATGAGCGTTCGGGTGCGCTTGCTCATTCTCTATGTCACTGCACTCGCGTTACATAACGTATATCAGAAGAAAAAATAGCAAATCTGGAGAAAATTGTACAAGATCTCCAAGATCAACTGGATGCGTCCAAACGCGAGGCAAGTCAACAAAAAGACAGCTTCAACAAGACCATCAGCACCCTTCGTGCACGGGATGAAAGCTCCAGTGCGTCATCGCCGCTCCTAGCCTCATTTTGCTCACGACAACCTTCATTAGCTGTCAAGATTATACAGCTTAACAAGACGGTACAGGAACTTCGCGACCAGCTTGCTGTGTCCCAGCGCGCAGCCAGTCAACAAAAGGATAGCCTGCATATGACCATCTCGTCACTACGCGCGGACCTTCGTGCACAGGAAATGAGCTCAGGTGTGTTCATTGATACCCGATTCGCATTTTTGATATTCAAATGAATTAGCCGAAAAAATAAAGAATATGGAGGGTTCTATGCAAGACCTCCGTGACGAGCTCTCCTCCACTCAGAGCTCAGCCGACCATGACAAGAATAGACTCATCCGTATCATTCATGCACACGAAGAGAAGCACCAGTGCGAAACTCTGCACGCCCAGGGTCGCATATATGATACTGCTGAAGCTCTTCTTCGAATCGTGAAGATCATAACCGAGGACTTGAGAGACAACAAGTTACTCAATGACTGGCTTGCGGGTCAGTTTTGGCGTAGCATCAGACGATAAAGTATTGATCGATTGTCATCAGAATTTACATACCGATGCAGCACGACGCTGGAAAATGTTGGGGATGAGGCATCTCGTGCCCAGAAAGATGATGACGCTGTTAAGGCGTATTCTACCGCCCTGTCGCTTACGGCCTCGAGTTTCGACACTCTACTCATTAAGTGGGTGAGATTAGCTTTGATGCGAGACTCGGCGCACACTGCGCTGTGTGACGCCGCGAAGGTATGCTTGGTGCAATAGTTCAAACGTGGATGCTGATCCTCTTTCGGTTCAGTTCAAGCTCCCACAATTTCATGTTTATCAAGTGGTTTGCGACGTTCTTGAAGGAGACGGCCACGTTGTTGAGGCAGTCAAGTGTTTCCGACAAATGCAAAACAGCCTTCAGGAAGACCCGATTACCAGGGACAAGCGAACCCAATGGAAGCTTGGTGGGTAATTGCAACGGTGACTTAATGGTGGCTAACCCAAGCGTCTTCCCAGATTTCCAACGACGTTGTGTTGAGAAGCTCGAAGTGCTGGGCGACAGCACGATGGGGTCCGAAAACCACGAGGCTGCTATCAGATATTATTCAATTGCACTGTCACTTAATCCAAGGAATATGAGCGATATTGTGGTCAAGTGTTGCCAAGCCCGAAGGGGCTTGCTGGAGGAGGCACTCGTGGACGCTAACAGGGTATGTATTAATTACTCGTGCCTACCATACTTACATCAGTGCGTCTTTGTTTAGAATGTCAAACATGATCCATCATCCTACTTGGGATATAAACGAAAACATGCCGCATTGCATAGCATGGGACGTCACAAGGAGGCCTGCAAGGAATTCGAGTTAATGCTTTCGGCGCTCGATCGATCACGTGATCCGCACATTCGCAGTGAGTGATTTCCATATTTGTCGCACAAAAGGCAGATGTTGATCGTATCTCTACCCCAGAACTTCGTCGTCGATATGTCGATGCCACACCCACCATTCGGCGCATTGTTCGGGATGCTGTCCGCCACCTTCCACGCGTCCTCATCGACGTCAGTACGGGCCGTCTCAAGGATAAAGCGCAACAGGGAGCAGCTTTCGAACAACTCCTGATTTTCCATGAATTACGATCTTCAATGACAACTCGGGTCGATGATGCTCGCATTCAGCGGGAGGTGAAAGAATTCTATCGATATGTGATGTTCTCGCACAAATGGCAGCCGGACGAGCCCACATTCCAGATGGTCGAGAACGTCCCAGTTTACAGGCTGCCTGCATCTCCCACGAACGACAAATTGCTCAGCTTCTGTCATCTTGTGCACGGGCTCGGTTTCCAATGGGCATGGAGCGATACATGCTGCGTGAACCAGCTTGATAAGGGAGTCCAGCAGGAATCCGTCATCGCCATGTTCAGGTGGTACCGTGGCTCCGCCCTCACCATCGTCCATCTTCTTGGCGTCTTCTCTGATTCGCATGAGTCTGGTTGTCTTTGGAAGAGCGTCTGGAATACTCGTGGGTGGACATATCAAGAATACCTCGCGTCTGAGGTCGTCCAGTTTTACACCGAGGACTGGGAGCCTTACCTAGGATTGGACATATTCAACCACAAGGAATCGCCCACGATCCGCTTGGAAATGGAACAGGCAATGAACTTTGATACAAAGGAATTGGCCATGCTGAAGCCGGGCTTAGATAGGGCACGCGAAAAGCTATATCTGGCTTCCAGGCGCCAAACGACGCGCGAAGAGGACATCGCGTACTCGTTATTTGGTATCTTCAGCGTCGCCATCCCGGTCATGTACGGCGAGGGCAATCAGGCAGTCGGACGTCTCTTGGAATATATCCTCACGCGTTCCGATAACGTTACGCTTCTCTCTTGGACCGGGATCCCGGGCAGTCACCACAGCTACCTCCCAGCAGACCTCGGCGTGTATGATCAAATCGCGCCGCCACATGTTCCACAACCCATCGAGACGGCCGAGATGGGCGACAAGGTTGCAGCGTTGCGGGCATTGCTACCCAACCTTTCTCAGGCCGTTCAGTTGTACGAACAGCTTCACGACCTCTCCCCGCTCTTGCTCGTTGCCGGGCGTCTACGACTCCCCGGTCTTTTCTTCCCCCTCCAAAACTTCGTCCGGGTTCCGGACACCGATGCTGATGTCGATGTCGACCTCGCCGTGTACCGCGGGACGAGCCCGCTCCTCGGCGAGGTGCAGATCCGGACGATGAACGCCGATCTGGACGGGCTGGACGGGCTGTCGCTCATGCACCCCTGGATCAGCCCGTTGCTGGACCAGGACTTCGCGCAGGGCTCACCGCGGTGCGACCTTGCGACGCGCGCACTGCGGCTGGTCGTCCGGCTGCGGCAACCATTTGGCGCGCTCATGCTCGCCCCGCTCGGGCGGGTGCAGTATCGGCGCGTGGCGACGGACAGTTTGATCATGGTGCAGGTGAGAGGAGGGGCGACGATGGGGGAGTTGATGCAGAGCATTCGGACAGTGGACATTCAGTAGTTGTAGATTTAGGCTTTACATTGACGAGACGAATAATCTTGGTAGTACTCTTATTTCTGTTGTATGCTGGTGGTCGACTTTGACGTGTATACCTTACATGGGATACTGTCACAATGTTTTAGGGCGCGGGAGACTCGGTGTGGCCAGACGCTTACCGTAAAGGGTTGAGAACGCCAAGTGGAGGCTATTTTTGGGGGTCAGGTGAGTGGCATGTACGTATCTCCCGTACAGGTGGGATGATTTTTCCCTCGCAGTAAAGCCATGGCGGTCTCCCTTTGCGTCGTGAGTGGCCCGAGTGGCAGCGTTAGTACTACCGTATAGGAACAACGAAGCGCAGGCCGCGGGATGGTAGAAGTGGGCCTTACGAATAATTTGAAGATTGTGGTGTCGATACGTTGAGAATATTGTCATGCAAGATCACTGAAAGAAAGGTCATTGGCCAGACTGCGGACGCAAGCAAGGAGACCCGCCGCTCCGAAAATGATCGTCGACTTGGTCATAATGCATGACGTAACTCCGTCTAAACTTAGTAAGTTACGTCATGTTTTCCAATAACTTTGCAACCGCTGTAACAATGTCTCGTTCTTCTTCCAGTTGCGTAACGCCAGGCGAGCTCAAAAGACGAGATGAAAACGAAGGCAGCGCCGTGCCAGTAACCTCGATGTTTTGTAGGTATGTGTCAAGGTGAAGGAAAGGCATGACATTATACATAACAGAGTCCGTCCCCCGTTTCTAGTTCACAGCCAACATGACAAGCAAGGTGGAGTATATCACCCTTTTCGTTATATGGCGGTGCCCACGTGAATTAGTCAACTCCTCAAGTTGCAGCCAGCTCTAAAGAGATCTTCTTAGACCTGTAGCGCCTAGGTGCAAAGGAACGTTCGGGCATGACAACTGATGCGAAACGCCGGCATGAGTCTGAGGGATTCGCCGGGACCAGAAAAAAAAGAATGCCGTTTCATTTCTGCAGTAAGCTCGGTTTATTCCCAGTGTGGTGACTATCATATGAGCCTGTATCAGCTGCTGAGACGGCTTGGGCGCCGGACTAATTACTGCAACCAGCCGTAGCGGAATGGTCGCATGCGTCTTGAACCGAGCCCGGGCTTCACGACGCTCGGTTCCCATCAGACCCGTGAGCAACGGGGTGGAGACGGCTCAATGATAAGTTTCCCCCTTGGAAAAACCTCCCCTCGGGCCTGCGCTGGTCCGCCATCAAGTAGCCGGGGGGCAGCATCGGTTGGTTCTCCGCGCGTTCAGCTAAAAGATGACGGAGTTGCCAGCAGATGGCGACATTCACAGCATGACCAAGGCGAGCCCTCTACCCGATGGTATTTAAGCCCCCTCTTCTCCAAAGGTCGTCCGACGCATACGGCCCGCTTGTTGGACGGTATCTACGTTCCCCTTTCTCGCCTTCCGTCAGTTCGCCACGATGTCGAGTGCGCCAGATAGTAAGCAGGATCCGGGGGTATCCAGGCGCGAACACTACCACGAGCACCACCCCCACCTCGACGCCCAAACGCGGGCGATTGCGTGCGTGGTCTGCATTTCACGGTCTGACGCTCTATTGAACCTCGTCCGCCGCACAGCAATGCCGATGCCCGGTTGGCCAACCCGCTGCGGGGCATCCCCCATGACCAGCTCATGTCCGACGTCGAGGTGTTTGCAAAAGAGCGTGGGCTGATGCATATTCTTTCTGAACTTCAGAAGGGGGCTCTTCTCGCGCAAGATTCCGAGGGTGCGTTTCGTCACGCTGTCATGCTTCCTTGGCACCATACAGACCCACGTTATCTCTAGCGTATAACCGCGCGGACGTCTTTAGCGAAGAAGACAGGCAAATTCTGCGTGACGAAGTGAACCACCGGTGGAAACAAACAGGCATGCTTTACTACGTCAGTGAGAACGCTACACGTTCGCATGTTATTGTATAACTTTGTCACGCTAGACGGTCATTATATCCTCACTCGCCGCTGCCGTACAAGGTATGGATGAGGCTGTGATTAATGGCGCTCAGATCATATACCCGACACAATTTGGAATTGGCGATTCGAGCAGTTGTGAGCACCCCCGTTTCTTTTCTTATTTCTGATGTCGTCCAGTTCACACCGCGTCATTCGATTAGCACGCGACTCGTGGCTAATTGGGCTTGTGAACTCGGCCCCTTACTTGTACGTTTCTCAGAACATTGGTAACCTAACCCGCTCTTAACTGAACGTGTGTATGCACGCAGGTGCTGCGCAACCATTTCATGTTGGTTGACGGACCCATTGAACCAATGGCTCGGCCGCAAGAAAACTATTTTCATCACTTGCCTGATATCCTTTTTGACGTGCATCTGGTCCGGTCTGACTAACACCTGGTGGCATCTCTTCATCGCCCGGTTTTTCCTCGGATTCGGTATTGGCCCCAAATCAGCCACAGTGCCCGTGTATGCTGCGGAATGTTCTCCAGCTCCAATCCGTGGAGCACTTGTCATGATGTGGCAGATGTGGACTGCATTTGGCATCTTTTTCGGTGACGTCATCGACTTGGTGTTTTATTTCATTCCCGACACTCCTGGCGTTAGGGGCTTGAACTGGCGGCTGATGCTCGGATCGGCGGGTATCCCGGGCTTGATCGTCTGTCTCCAAGTGTTGTGGGCGCCCGAGTCGCCGCGTTGGTTGATCAGCAAAGGTCGGTATGAGGATGCGTTCAACGAACTGTGCCGCCTCCGTTTCTCTCCGATCCAAGCCGCAAGAGACCTCTACTACATTCACGTCTTGCTCGAGGCTGAGAACGAGATGAAGAAGGGGCGAAACCGCCTGATCGAAATGTTCACCATCCCGCGGAATCGGCATGCTGCCCTCGCGAGCTGGGTCGTTATGTTTGGCCAGCAATTCTGTGGTCTCAACGTCATTGGAAAGTGTCGCTCCTCTCTCGGTGATGTCTTATTGTTCGTGCTAAACGTGCAACAGCCTATTACTCCTCCACCATCTTCCTCGAGTCTGGTTTCAGCCAGGTCGCGGCGCTCGCGTCGTCCTTGGGCTTTGGTGCGCTGAATTGGCTATTTGCGCTGCCTGCCGTGTTTACCGTGAGCATGCATGGCGGCTCTCGACCCGTTCATCTCCACTGACGAGGGTGGTACTCAGATTGATACCTTTGGTCGGCGCAACCTCTTGCTGTTCACGTTCCCGTGTATGGCCATCTGTTTGCTCGTCACGGGCTTCTCCTTCTGGGACGGGTTCGAGCAAGGCCGTGTTGCCGGCGTCTCCGTCGGGATATGTGAGTTGCGATGCACGGTCTGGCAGCGCTGGTGCCTTTCTAACCATGTTGCCTGTCAGACCTCTTTGCCATCTTTTACTCGCCCGGCGCAGGCCCCGTGCCGTTTACGTATTCTGCCGAAGCCTTCCCACTCTACATTCGTGACATTGGGATGTCCTTTGCGACCGCGACGACCTGGTTCTGGAACTTTGTGCTCTCGATCACGTGGCCGTCGCTCGAGCTCGCGTTCAAGCCCCAGGGCGCGTTTGGGTGGTATGCCGCGTGGTGCTGCATCCTCTGGGTGCTCATCCTGCTGTTCGTGCGCGAGACCAAGGGCAAGACGCTCGAGGAGCTGGACCAGGTGTTCGCGGTGCCGCTGACGGTCCATGC
>JBBPKK010001207.1:0-11129 GCA_038089215.1 Tylopilus vinaceipallidus | reverse complement strand
AGTGCCAGCTAGTCCTCTGAACCCTTGACTCGACCTAGCCCCTTGCTAGTGTCGTTATAGCACTCGACTCAACCTAGCTGACCGCTAGCATTGTTTACTTAGCCCACAAGGAGCCCCCTTGTGTTCTTGTATCGTCTCGACCTCTTGACCCAACCAAGGGCTACTTCTATCCCTACCCGGGCTAGTCATAACATTATTCAGTTGCCGATCGAGAGATGCTAGCCATCATTCACACCCTGGAAATATGGTGACACTATCTAGAGGGAGCCAAGCATGAGTTTGAGATTTGGACCGACCATGCAAATCTCCAGTATTTTATGACCGGTCAAGACCTTAACCGACGACAGGCGCATTGGGTGCAATGGTTATCTTGTTTCAATTACATACTTGTGAGAAAACCAGGAACAAGCATGGGAAAGGCTGACGCCCTTTCAAGAAGGGAAGACCATTCCGTGGGAATCAAAGACGATAATAAAGGGGTAACAGTTATCCCCGACTCATGGATAAGGAGATCTGAGATCACTACTATAACCTCGGAAGAAGAGGATATATTAAAAAGCATCCGAGATGCAACCTCGTTGATAAAGGAATCCGATACAAAAGGGGAAATAAAGGAAGGTTTCCTCTACCGCGATAATAAGATCTTCGTGCCAAAAGGGGATATCCAACAATGAGTCATAACCTTATACCACGATTCCACCATGGCCAGACATGGCAGAGCGGAGAAAACCGCAGAGCTGATTTCCTGATATTATACCTGGGAAGGAATGCATCCCGAAATAAAAAATTACTGTTCCTGATGTGAAAGATGCAATTGGATGAAGCCGACTAATCAGGCAGTGCCTGGGAAGTTGATTCCTCTTCCTGTCCCCGAGGGACCATGGAAGGATATCTCCACTGATTTTATAACGGACTTACCGAAGTCAGACGGATACGACGCGATCCTAGTGGTCATTGACAGATTCTCCAAAGAAGCATGCTTCATTCCCACGAATAAAATGATAACAAGCAAGGGGACAGCAAAGCTTTATAGAGATAACATATGGAAGCATCACAGACTTCCCACTTCTATTGTATCGGATCGAGGGCCACAATTTGCCTCGCAAGTCATGGCAGACTTGGCCACATCTCTTCAGATCCGCTTTAACTTAAGCACAGCATTCCACCCGCAGTCAGACGGGCAAACGGAATGAGTAAATCGCGAGTTACAGCAATATCTATGACTGTACTGCGCCGAAAAACAGGATCAATGGGCAGAATGGCTGAGCCTAGCCCAGTTCACGTATAATAACTGGCAATCTTCTTCCACGAAGAAGTCCCCATTCCAAGTCACACGTTCTTATGAACCACGAATGGGAATAGAGCCGACGATAGTCAAAGCTCCGGCAGCCCAAGAATTCCTTGATGGAATGAGGATGACTTTAGATCAAGTCCGCGAGAACCTCGAAAGTAGAAGAAAAACCATGAAAGCGCAAGCCGACAAGAAGCAGTCTGCTGCGCCAGAATACAAAAAAGGGGATAAGGTGTGGCTGAGTACCGAAAACCTTAATCTCCAGGATACCCGAATCAGCCGAAAGCTGACTGAGTGATGGCTTGGCCTGTATAAATTATTAGATGCCAATAACAACCGGAATGTCGTAAAACTACAGCTCCCATGTGGTATGAGGATTCACCCAGTAGTGAACGTCTCCCGTGTTAAACCCTATAAGGAATGCCTTGATGGCCAACTGACGTACAAGCCTGGACCTGTGAAGGTGACGGAAGATGGCTCCGAGGAATACGAGGTTGAGTATGTTATCGCCTCTCGAATGAAGGGTCGACATCTGGAGTACCTGGTCCACTGGTCTGGATACGGGGAAGAAGATCGGACGTGGGAACCCACCGATAACCTCAGATTAGCGAAAGATGCAGTAGCTGATTTCCACTGGAAGCACCCAAATGCTCCCAGGAAGCTTAACTTTATTAATGTTGATCGTTTCAATGGCCTTTTCCAGCCTTTCGAAGTATTTACCGACTGTGATCCTATCTGGAATCGTCTGGAATCCAATTCTTAGGTGGGGGGTAATGTTACGATTTGCCCTAAGCTACCAGTATCACACTCGTCGGACTTGTCTTTATTTTCTTTTACGAGCACGTGACTG
This sequence comes from Tylopilus vinaceipallidus, assembly GCA_038089215.1. NCBI lineage: Eukaryota > Fungi > Basidiomycota > Agaricomycetes > Boletales > Boletaceae > Tylopilus > Tylopilus vinaceipallidus. Next base: position 8,988 of record JBBPKK010001207.1, on the reverse strand, counting down.
AGAGACTTAGCACATGACTAGTTCACGTGACGACCGGCTTGGAGGGGTCCAAGCTGTCCGGATGTCAGGCTCACACGTGGTAGGGGCTAGACCCTTATCTGCCTCATGTATTTAATCTCCACGCCTTGAGGCGCTTATCTTTGATCGCCGTGCCCCGTGGCACTCTAGACTGCCTCATGTTAGGCACAACTCTCACGATACGTCATATGTAGTCTTCTTTCTCCCACATGACATCATGCTATGTAGATACGCATGGACCAGTAGTCAATATGTACAAACATGTCCCTATGGTATATATACTTGAATGATACCGCCCAAGGACCCCAGTTAAGTCCTTGTGGCATTCCCCATTACTTGACTCTTATAAGCCTGTGAGAGTAGCCTGAGCCACGCTATACGCTGGTAATAGGTTGCACTTCAGAGTAGGGGTTTTGTTGATGCCTCCTCCTTTGTTCTGTGATGACGCAATTTGCCCGGATGCAAGCTGCTTCCCATTTGGCAATGGAGTCACTGTCGAGCATCTCGTCTTGGTGCTGTTCCACGTGATCAACAATGTTTGCCCGAATGCCTTGACGTATGATTCCAACGATGAATTTGGAGCTGTCGATGTTGATGTTGATTCTGACTTCCACCAACAGTTGATGGAGTTGGATGAAGAAGTCCTTGACAGATCTGCTCCCTTGCTTGAGTCCCATAAGCGTTCGTTCTTGTTCCTTAACGTAATCCGATGGCAGGAATGAGTCTGCCATGGTCTCTTTGAATGAAAGCCAGGAGTGTTGCAAGAGTCTTTCATGTTGTCCAGCCCAGTAAGTTGCAAATCGTCTGGTGGCATTGTTTTCTTTCATGTGTGAGAGGGCTATCAGGATCTTGTGATAGTTGGACGGCTCTTGGAGGAAACCGTCGATGTAGAAGTTAAGACTTCTCACCCATTTCACATACTTGGTTTTGCTGCCGTCGTACGATTCCGGTTTTGCAGCGATTGATTTCCCAATGGTCGCAGCGGGGCGCTCAGCAGCTCCTGACTGCAGTAGCATCAGTTGTAAGGGTGCCGGCGGGACTGCGGGTTCCTTCTCGTTGAACGTGTCCCATCCAGGGTGTTGCATAACCCCGCGATGGTCCCACATCATCGGCCTTGGGGGAATTCCAGCTAGGTTCGCCCTGCCTTTGATGTAGTTGGCTCACCACTCCGCGTAGAGCAGCGCTTGTGTTGCGTTCAAGATGGCATACCCTTGGTTTCGCCAGAGCTGTTGAACTCCTCTATAATAGAGTCGTTCCATTCGGGTAGGTTGTGGGGTTGGTGGCCCTGGTGATCCGGTGCACGAGGGGTTGTGAACGGAGGCCTCAACTCCTTCATCGTCCCCTTGTGCTGTTTGTCCTGTCATCGGGTCCTCTCTGACAATGTCTGTCAAAGCCGCCTTGAAAGTGGAGACGTCCATTGAAGTCATCCTTGTTTTCCTTGGCGTCAGCTTTCTATATGGTTCCACGGTGGTTGTATGCTTTGTGGGATTGGAAGAATCCGGCTTGTTCGTCCTTGTGGATAACGGTTACTTCGACTCCGCAATTGATAGTGTTCGGTCCTCCTGAGAATAGCATGAAGATTATGCCTTCGTCTTCACCTATGTCGTAGGAGTGGGTTCAGATGTATTCAAGAATGCCTGGTGGCCAATAGGGTGGTTTCATCTCCTTAGGCTTTTTGGCTTTCTTGACTTTGTCTGTGTTCTTCCTTGGGGCAGCGCGCCAAGGCCTGATCTTTCTGATGTCCTTCGAGTTCTGCGACTTGACCGGTTCTGGTTGGTAAGATGAAGATGCTCTGCTGTTTTCTTCATCCTCCTCATACCACGGAGTTGGTGATGTCCAATGATACGCCTGATCTGATGCAAATGGTTTTGAGGTAGATCCTTCGGCAATGGAGTCCTGATACAGATACTCGAGAGCAAAAGGGTCCAGTTTGTTAGAGGGTTTTAGAGGGTTTTAAACCGCATCGTATCCGTTGTGGTCCCAAGTGTCTGGCCAGAGAGTTCCCCAATAGTCTGTGGGGGTATCTTCCTGGTGGTTTTCAGGGAAATGGACGACAAAGACTTGGAAACCGAAACGGAACTTGGCATTGAGGAATTGGAGAGATTGTTCGAATGTGAGGGTGCTGGTAGCAATGCCTTGTATCCAAAATTGGAAAGTCACCGTCGGAACTATCAGTTCAACAACAATGGCATAGGGGAAAGGCGTGGTGGAAACTGCACGATGGCGCTAGTGTAGCTACGAGTCGCTAACTCACGGTAGGGCTGTTAAGCCAACAATAACTTGAAGAAGGGGGAAGGGTTGTTCCAGTACTCTTCTTCGGCTTCTGAAATTAATAATGGCGGGAAAGACCTCGCACCATCGGGATGGGGAAAGGATGGAATTGACCTTTACTAGCACGGGATGCTCAGGTCTCCAGTGGCTATGCTTGAAGAAACTTGTGTGATGATAACACCACTAGTGGTTGAACTGTATTCCTAAGGTCCAGATAGTGAGTTTTGATATAATGTCAGGGACACACCCAAGAGATACTCTGGAGGCTAGGAATGTGTTGGATACACCAACTAGTTGCCTGGTAGAGATAGACTCAATACCAGAAGTATGGTTCAAGGGAGGAAAGACTATATCAAAACTGGGGAATTTCATGGGTGTGGACCGACCCTTATATACATTTGGACGAAGCCTAATTAGGTAGGGTGGTCCGTGCGAGAACAATAACCAAATAAGGGAAATGAGTCAAAAGGCGTCAGGGTGAGTCATGCCGAGTCATGGTGGAGGCAGTGACACAGCCCGTAACCAGAGTGACCATCATATGCAGTCACGATGACGTCATGCGCAGCATGGATGAGTCAAGGCGCAGTCGCTATGAGTCACTTGCCTGATTTGGTAGCCGTGAGTCATGCGTGGTCATGGTGACTTGTCTAGAGTCATCGGTAGATCCCGTCGGCAGTGCATCCCGATGTGGAAGTGAAGTCTGAAAAGGAAATCGGGGATGCGTCTAGACTGAGTGGTCAGAAAAGAAAAAGAGAAAAGGGAATAGGGTTAGGGGCAATGTTAGGTAAGCATGAAAAGTTCTTTCATGATGCCATCTTGCACGGTTTCATTCATCTACTCAGCTGCTTTCTCACCTCCCATCCCCTGCCATACACGCCATAGGAGATGTTCTATTGATGTCGTTAGCACATGGGACGACCCCATCAATTGACTGTGTTGTGCATAAGGTCGCATAGTTCAAGCTGTAAAATTTTATCCTGATTGAGGTCATGGTGGCGCACACGACACTGCAGGAGGGGTGGTATTTGACATACCAGCGCAAGCATTGACCAGGAGGACGGAAGTGCTGGATACAATAATGAAAGATATGAGCAAGACGAGTATGGTGCATGCGGTCAAGGAAGCGTAAGACGTTTTCAGATGGATCTACACGTTGGACGTCGTTTCCATTGGTGCAGACCACATACAATAGGCAATGGGCACATGGATTAGGAACCCCAAGGTAGGTCACATTTTCCAAGCCCTACTATAGGTTGACATCTTACTTTGTAGATTGGTAGTGTAGTATAGGAATATGAAATGCAAATTGTCAATTCCATCCAGGAGGACATCAAAGAGCTTGGTGACAATGTACATGATCTTTCGTAATCACAAGTTGCATCCACCCATGCCTTGGTAATTCAAAACCCAGTTCTGGCTCTCAAAGGTGTACCACAAGTAGTGGATGCGCGATTATGTAGGCTCATCCATTGGAGTGGCCATGGCTGATGTGCATGAAGCGTTTCAAAGAACTCGGATATCTACGCTGAGGAGGGAAGCTGCAAGCTGAGTTGATTGAGTTTTGCAAAACTTCGACCTGCGTCTGGTGGCCAAAGTGCGGCTGGACAACATTATTTACTTAGCACAATATGGCCATCAACAGGTCACTTTCCAACACAGCTCAGGCTGACAGGACAGTCACTGCATGTAGGTTGTGTGTGCATGTCGGAGCCTGGTGCCAGTGTTACAAGACAAGGTGAATGCAATGACCAGGCTCTATGGGGATATAGGGAGTGCGGTGGAGGATGCGACAAGCCATCTCTGTACGTGGGACATGTTTCCAGGGCTTCTTGTGAGGTCCAGGCTGCAGTGTGTCATTGGGCATTGAGGCCATACCATAGTTTTAATGCATGGATTTCATTGTAATAGCAATACAACTGTGATGCATATCCACCTGATAACGAGTTGTGTGTCACTACTGCATTACACATTGGTTGATCACACTTCTATTATAAATGCAATATCTAAGACCTGCCCGTGGCATCTGCTTCTTCTTCCAGAATGCCCCACATGGCTGCGCCTGACACCCTTGGCAACAGCTGCTGCCCTGTCATCCAACATGCTGCCAAGGCATTGGGTGCCCTCACACTGTGGTCGTTGTGGTGCAGTGGCATATGTCACCATCACTGAAGAGCTGGAAAAAGCAGTGGCAACCAAACCACATTAGCAGGGGCATGATGTCAGTCGTGGGCTGGTATGACGTGATTGGGCTGAACTACAGTCATGTGATTAATTATTTGATATCTGACATAATTAATGCAACATGAAATGTGAATTAAGCCAAATATGGTCTAGAATTTCCCAATATGTATGTAATGAGTCAGCAGGTGTGTGTGATGTTGTCCTCTGTCATGACTGTTGTGGTGCATGTCACTACCGAAATAGTTGGAGTGAACGCGAGGCAAGGGGGTGGACAAGTGTGCAGTGTTCTGGAGTGGGCGGGGGCACAAGAGCAGCAAACAGGTTGAGTGACAGCACAGTGCTGACATCACATGGTTTGTGGCAGAGTTACTCGTGGTTTCATGCTGGGACTAACGAGGGATGAACAAGGCTTGAATGGGGCATGCACAACGTTTGAGCGGTGGTCAGGCAAGGTGCAGAAATGGTCCTGGGCATAGTAATGGTGGGTGAGCTGAACACGAAGCATGAATGAGGTGTGTGTGGGGCACGAGGGATCCCGATCAAGAATTACTGGTTGAGAGGCCTTGACGAGGCAGGGTCAAAGAGACATATTAATGCCTACAAACACTTCCTGCCTCATTAGGCAGCATTGGATAGTGGATACTCAGGGACGATTGATTGTTGCCCGAATGTAGTGGTGCATAACATCAGATCATATGATTGTGCATCACAGTAAAACCTACAAGTACAGGTTGTAATGCACAAATTTTACAGGTACAGGTGGGGCATTTCCTTTTTTTTTGGAGGCTAATGGAGGCCAGATCAGTCAGTTGAATTTGGAGGGCATGCAAATCCAGTGGACGTGGATAACCAGACTGGGGGGACCTTAATGCGGCAGAATGATGGCTATGTGGCAATGGTCACCTGGCTTGCAACGCTCACATGTACGTTCATTCACATTGGCCCCGCCCTCGAAATTAATAATGTTCGCAGCTGGGGGCATTATCATCGTCCATGCCATCAAAATCAGGGATGACACCAACATAATCATCTTCCCCATCGTGTAGCGGGTCACCAAACAAGTTGTACTTCTTCTGGTGTGCAATAGTCGCGCTAACACCCACTCACAGGGCGAGGGCAGCGTCTCTCACATCCCTGCCAAGTTGCTCGACGACAGCTCTCAGAGTGTTCCGTGACCACATTGACGCATGGATCAAGTCCATCCAAGCTGTTGCCAAGCTTGTGTATGATGTCCCACCATGTCCCACAAAGTCAATTTTAGTTTACCCTTGAAGGGACAGGGTCCTGGTCGCCCACCGGTGGGATCAACATGATTATGTGTGCGTGAAGTTATGCTGATCCAGGTTGTGCCTGCGCACGGCAAGCTGCAAGGAGCAGATCAGCCACCTCAAGGATTATTTCAAACAGGATGTGGAGCCCCAGGCACGATGACAGAGGTAAAGGAGATGGATATTGAGGGGGGACCCAAGGAAGTGCATGAGGTCGTTTGGCTATTCCACCTCTTGAGCCTCTATTGGCAAGTTGCCGCTGGCTTTCCTCAAGTGTGGCACTGACCCATGTCAGAATATACCAAGATTGAGTCACTGCTGTGAACCGAATCACTGCACAACTGTACGATCACCTGGGCATCTCGCTGAACACCAGTATATTGTTTTCCCAATTTAACACATGGTTGGTACAACCTGAGGTAAGCGTTGTGGTCTTTGAGCTGAACACACAGCTGACTCACACTCTGCCAGATTCGCTGTGTGAATCAAGAATGCTGGACGCAGCTCATCAACTCGGTCAAGAGGGATATCAAGTGGTAATATCGTCCTCTTTCAGTATCGCGTATCATGCCTCACTTATGCCTATGCAATTCAATACCAAATACTCTGGGTTTTCGGAAATATACCATTGTTCTAAATGCCTGCCCTTGCCCCCATCACACCCACGATATTCAAGTGCGCCAGATCAAGCACCAATTACTGACATGGAAAGGGGTAGGTGCTCTATTATGCCGATGACCCAAACTTCTAATCCGAATTGACCGTGTCCCACAGAAGTTCGATATGCACTATGTATGTCAGTTGGGAATAGGAGACATCAATATCGATTCTAGCCCAAGTATAAGGACATCGAACTACAGTAATCATGTCCTACTACGCGTGCTTGGGATCCTGTGCTTAGGATCCTGTGCATAGACAACATGGTGATGCCATGCATGAATGAATTTATATTAACATGGCTTGCAACAAACATGTTTGATTTTCTCCTGGCACAAACAAGGCTAGATGTGATGAATCCCCGAGTCAAGATAGGACCAAAAGAGCGTCTGCCCGCACATGTTCTGACCTGCTGATGGTGATAGATTTACTGTGCCCTCACAGAAGGAGACACATTGTAAGCCTTCTCACTGGCTTACACTTTGGTTGGCTTATGGCGCGATACCAGTACTTTAAGTTAATTGACTTTTTTTCGATGATTCTGATCATCATGCTGGTCGGAGTGGTCGAAGCCAAAATGTGCGCTGATCATTAAGATGCAAGGTGTGTAGCGGCAATACCAACATAAGGCAAACAATGATTCTCTAGAGATATAGTTAGATGGCATGTGTGCAGAGATGCTATGCGCCTTGTACACCTTATCACCACAACCGGCAGTGCAACCATGATCTTAACTTTCACTGGTCTCTGATGCACAACTATTTGTGCCAGTATGCAGACCCTGAATCTTTTGCCGCTGGGAGGATAATGACCCCCTTCATCACATCTGACCGTTGAGTCTTGGTACATCTCAGTTTGGTTGGAGTCTGCAGAAGAATACTCACCGCAATTTCCATCACTGCCATACTCATCACCTAGCTATTTCCCTGCCAACAGAGTTTAATTTGTGGAGGTAATATTAGAGGTGAAATTGTCTGTGTCATCGACACAGTGCCACAAGCCCTCAATGAGCTCCTTGACCGACCATGCCCGAGTGCACACTTCCAATACGATGGCATCAGTATCATAGCGTGTTGAATGACCCACAATGGATTTGCTAAATGGAGACATAAAAACTTCTCGTCAACTTACATTTTACAGTACATATGGTGTAATGACAGAGCTTGGGGAAAAAAATTCTTACTTGCTTCCAAGTCATTGATTTGACATTTGCAGTGACAGTACCAATCTCACTGGATTCGAGTAACATTGTATGCAAGGGTGGTTCTCCAAAAGAATTCCGTTGGGATATACTTAGAACTCTGGGCCTCCATAGGGCTGTAAAGGTGGTGGAGCAATTTCAGCAGGTTGTTAGCCCAGAATGCCGATCAGACTTGAAGACACATATTATGATGCTGACCAAGTCGCCGTCGGAATCATTAAAAGGTAGATGTGCCCACCCTTCCAGTAGATGATATCTGGCCACTGTCCTTATATACCTTGTTCCCTCACCCATAATTGCTCACTGCATAGTCATCAAGATCATTGCCATGTCCTCTGCCCTCCAGTCAGCGCTGATCAGCATACAGCAAAATGACTATACAACTCGTATGTTTACTCTCACTTTCGAAAAGTCAGTGACATACCTTGTTTTAGTTGTTGTTCTTACTGCCATTGGATATGACTATGGTAGGTAACCAAGATAGATTTTGTGCTAATTCAATACACCAATCCCTTCTTTCACAGTTATTACATTTTCCAAAGAGGTATGATTCCACACAATTTTCAGGGGTGTTCAAAAGCCTTTGTCTGGTCACTATCCATATAAGTAGAATATATCTGGGTGAGCACACATTCCTTTACCAAGGTAGTATGCTCCTGATCATCCACAGACAAAACCTTGGTCCTGGGTGTCTACACTACATCAGCAAATCATACCACTTCTGTGCAGTACTGTGCAGTGTTCTACAGTAGTCACAAGTACTACAGAGAGGTCCCCATATGTATAGTCAACTACAGTGCCCAAGTGATCTGTGGGGTTCTGTACAGAGCACTCACAGATCATACAAATTCAGATTGTCTGTGGAGTCTGTACAGACCCCACAGACCACTATGTTTTTTTGTGCCATTCAAAGATTATATAGCCTATGTGTATTATAGTACTAGTAGTCCTGTAAATCTTCTCATCTTTATACTATATAGTCCTACATAACCAACACTTTGTCTACATAAGGTAGAGTAGCCAATAGTAAGGTTTAACATTCTTTTATTTTGTATAGTTTGTTGTTGAAGTAGTAAGTATATTTGATTGATATATAAGATGGTCCCCCACCATGAAACTAACTACACACTACAGTGAGCAACAAAACTGTTGCAATGTCTAACCTCAATCTGGTGCATGAAGCACACCACAATCACATGTGGGAATTTCGCTTAGCTTTGGTGATACCAAATATAGTAATTACTCTTGGCTACAAATCATTCCCCTATGTCATGTGATTTAAATCACAGCCACATGAGATATACTCCAATTAATCAAGGATACTCATTGCAATGGTTTTGTTGCTGACATTAAGGGTATCATAAATTAGTATGAAGTGTATCCTCCTTTGGC
>JBBPKK010001206.1:0-11131 GCA_038089215.1 Tylopilus vinaceipallidus | reverse complement strand
AGGGGCGAGTGGCAGAGGAGGGAAGAGGGGACAGTGCTGGTACAGTTGGGTGAGTGTTGACCTTGTTTGCCTGACAGGTGGGGCAACCCAGGACATACTTGCGGACAAAGGAGGCAAGACCTGGCCACCAGTAGTCCCGTTGGACCAGTGCTTGAGTGCAGAAGATACCCCCATGCCCAGAACTAGGTGAAGAGTGCAGGTGGGCAACGAGATTGTGGCGGAGTGGGGCCGGTATGTAGAGGCAGCCCCGGTAGCACAGCTGGTTGTCGGTGTAAGACCAGTCAGAGGGGTGTGAGTGAGCGAGGGGTACGTCCGAGTCGGCAAGGCACTGCAAAGCAGTGAGGACAAAGGAGTCCGAGGGGGACAAGGAGGCAAGCTTGGAGGCAATAGAGGCATCAAGGGTCCTTACAAACAAGTGGTTGGGAAGGAGGGTGACATCCTCATTGTCGGTAACAGTTGGGGGGTAGGAGAATCGTGATAGGGTATCGGCCAGGGCGACTTGGGAGGCAGGGACATGTCTGAATTGCAAATCAAAGTCTTGGAGGAAGAGAAGCCATCTGGCCTGGCATTGACTTAGGTGTTGGGGCTGGCGGAAGTAAGAAAGGTTTTTATGATCAGTGATGATGGTAACAGGGTGTCTTGTGCCCCAGAGATAGTGTTTCCAGGCAGTAAGGGCATGGATGACGGCCAAGAGTTCCCGATCATAGATGTCATAGTTCCTTTTGGCTTGGGAGAAGGTTTGGGAGAGGTAGGCACAGGGATGGAGGTCGCCGTTGTCGTCAGCTTGGAGTAGGATTCCTCTGGAGGCTACAAGGGAAGTGTCGGTCATGATAGAGAAGGGTTTGTTTAGGTCCGGCATGGACAGTATTGGTTGGGAAGTGAAGGCAGATTGCAGGGAGCGAAAGGCGGTTTCTTGGGCGGTATCCCATGTCCAGGTGGTGGAGGATTTGGTGAGGTCGATGAGGGGGCGAGCGATGGTGGAGAAATTGGGTATGAAGTGTTGGTAGAAGTTGCAGAAACCAAGAAATGATTGTACTCCTTTGACATTAGAGGGGGGTTTCCAGGAAGAGATGGCATCGAGTTTAATGGGATCAAGGTGGACCAAGTTATGGCGAACTACCATTCCCAAGTATTCCATATGGTCCTGGTCAAATGAGCATTTGGACAACTTGAGGTACATTTTCTGTTTCCTTAGTCGTTGTAGGACTTGACGAGTTCGTTCCTGGTGGAGGAGGAGATCATCGGTTCCAAATCCTAGGTTGTCCATGTAGATCTTCAGCCATCCTTCTGCAATCATATCCCAGAAGATGTGTTTCATGAGGGCCTGGAAGTGGGATGGGGCATTAACAAAACCAAAGAACACGACCAGTGACTCCAAGAGTCCTTCTGAGTTTACCCAAGCCGTCTTTCATATGTCGTCCTCATGAATGCGGACATTGTTGTAGCCCCATCGGATATCAAATTTGGTGAAGTATTTGGCGTGTTTGAAACCATCAATAAGGTTGGAGATGAGAGGAAGGGGATAGGCATTTCGGACAGTGTGGGAGTTAAGGTAGCAATAATCCTGGCAAGGCGGAGTTTCCCATCCTTCTTTGCTACAAAGAAGAAGGGGGAGGCTTGGGGGGAGGTTGACTGACGGATCTTTCCTGCTTTGACGTTTTCCAAAGTGAATTCCTCGCAGGCTTTCCGTTCTTCTGGGTTGAGGGGGTAGATCTCGGCGATTTTAGGGGTGAAATCATCATTTAGTTTGATGCGAAAATCCCATTCTCCGCAAGAAGGGGGCAGTTCACCAGGGGGTGGTTCAGTGAAGACATCAGCGAATTCTTTGTATGCATCTGGAAGGGATACTTCTTCCTTTGCGGCTGTCATGGCGAGGGAGGTGGAAAGGGTCGTTTTGTTTAGGTATTGGTCTAGATGGGAATGGGGTGGGGTTGGTATGGGTTCATCTGGGACAAGGCATTGTCCTGTCCTCCAATTGATAGTTGGGTTGATTCGTTTCAACCAGGGCAGCCCTAGGATTGCTTTTTCTTTTCCTAGGTTGGTTACGAAAAAGGTTTGGGTGTGGTGGGTGGATTTGGGCAGGGACACCTTCAGGGTGGTTACAAAGCGTATGGTTCCATCAGAGTTTTTGGTTCCGTCGACATTGTGGGCGATGATTGGCTGGGGAAGACGAGAGAGAGGGAGGCGGTTTCGGCGGACTTGCTCCCAGGATATGAAGCATCCTGTGGCTCCACTGTTGATGAGGGCTTGGAGATCGACTTTAGCTTTGCTCCCACATTGCAAACAAATAGGTAGACACATGGATGATTCGTTTGTATAAGTAGTGTACATGGGAGCGACATACTGGGAAAAAAACATCGATTTCTTTTCTTCCCGAGCTAAAAACCCGGGGTGGAAGTGGTGACAGGGGTTTCCTCTTCTTCCTTGTAGTCATCATCATGACAGATGCGGAGGTTTCTTAAAATGAGGTCGTGAGATACTCCCTTTGCTCTAAGGGAGTTGACATAGGCGAAAATGGAATTGTCAGGGTTTCTGACCGGGTTAGCAGGCAGGGCAGGGGTTGTTTCTGTAGTCCTGACCTGTGCGGGGTGGTTGGGGTTTCTAAGGGGTCTGGGAGGCGCTGTTCTGGTACGATGGTTGGAAGATCGGCAGTCCTTTTGCTTATGCTGGAAGCAACGTCCCTCTCGGATCAGACGGGCTTTATCAGTGGGGGTTAACTGGACATAGTCAATGTCCATGGCCATGGGGTCTCTTTCTTTCTGAGGGCGAGATGTGGGGGTAGTGGTGGGGCGGTGAAGTCCCTGAGCGGTTGCCAACTGGGAGTGGAACTGCTTGGCCTTTTCAATACGTTCTCTCAGGGTATTGGGGACTTTCTCCATCCTGTAGATGAGGAGGTTAATATGGCGGTTAATTCCTTTAGAAAAGAGGCGACAGAGTTCCGTTTCATCAGAGATTTTGGCTTTGGAGGCCAAGTTAACAAAGTCTGTGATGTACTGTTGGAAGCCATCATCGCTTCCAATCCTCTTTAGATCCTTTTGTTCGAGTCGTTCCAGCTGTTCCCTGGCAGTTGTGATGATGTTGAAGGGGAAGAAGGTGGAGGTGAAGTTGTCAACCAGTTTATCAAAGGATTTTTCGGCGGGGGGAATGGTAGTGTTGGACATTTTGTCCAACCATGACTCAGAAAACTGAATTCCTCATCCTTTACTCATGCGGTTCAAGGTGGTCAGGACCTTGGTGCTGTCATCGGGATAGAGGGCAGCATTAATGGAAAAGTAGGCTTTCATAGCCTTGATCCAGCGAGTGGCTTCCTCGGGGGATCCTGAAAAGTCATCGGGGAGACCAGCTTTGAGTTCCGAGGGCATATCGGCAGGCTGGGGGGTGTCAATGCGAATGGGAGGTGGCGAAGGGGAGGGACTGGCTGGGCTGCTTCCTTCACTAGACTGGGATGGTGGTGGGGGCTGGCTGGTAAGCTGAAGTACACGGGCAAGGCGTTCCGTATTCAAGAATGACTCCGCTGGGGCTGGTACCGCACGTGGTTGTTGTACTGGTTCGTAGGTAACTCCCCTTTCGATGGGTGGGAGGTTTGGACGATATCTGGGGTCAGCAGGGGGAGCAGCTGTTCTGGAGGATCCTGCTATGCGTCGAGGAGGCCGTCATTCAGGTGACGGAGAGTCTCGATTTTTCTGGGATGAAATGGTGGTGGGGGCAGTCGCTTCCTAGACAGGAGAGTGATGGGGAGAGCTAAATCTTTTGTTACGCTAGGTACAATGTAGTGCAAGCTGTTAGGTGAAGCAATACGAAGTCTACACGTTCACAAGTTGCTCACTAATGCAGAGCTACCGTTGTTTGCCTCGAGAGGGATACTAAGAGAGATTGCAGGCCAATCGCTCAAAGAATGCTAGAACACTACATATATTTGCGCAGATTTAGCTGGGGATTCCCCAGGCTAATCCATAGTCCTTAAATACATCCTGTGTAGTTTAGGGCTGGTGTGAGACAAGGTAGCAAAAGAAGATGCTGCGGAGAATCATCGTAAACAATAAGAACTGTCGGGACAGTGTCCGCAGCATTAGAACATTCGGATAGAACAACATGGTAACTAGGAGACTGCACAGCAGAGATGCCATGCGACGAGAAGGAAAAGTGAGAGCACAAGACAGAGAACATGGCTAAGTGTATACCATAGGGCTTTGAGGAGGACGAGAGTGAGCCCTAGGACTGACAGATGTACATATAAGTGTAAAGGGAAGAAAGGAAAGAAGCATGAGTGGAGAAAATGTAACATTACCCCCTCGCTAAGGCGGAGGTACCACTTCCGACGCAACATTCTAATTCCCGAGTGCATTGGCAGCCCTTCTATCCCCCTCTTCCCTCCGTTCACCATCTTGTTCGAACCAGTCAGAGGTGGAATCTCCATTGTACCTCTCATTCCAGGCATCCTCCTCCCCGGATACGGGTGCATTTGCTTCAAGGGGGGAGGTTGTCTTCCAAAAAGGACAGTTTGCCACAATGTGGCCTAGGCGGTCGCAATGGTTACAGTGACGATTGGGGCAGGATGCTTGGGCGTGACCAGGAGATAAGTTGTTGCAGTAAGGGCACCGATATTGTGGGCAGTATATTCTCCAATGGTCTGCGGCTCCGCAAACAAAACATGACCTATCAGGGGGACCTGTAATGAGGGGGGAAGGCAAAGGTGGGCGAACAGGGAGAGGCGCAGCCTCGTTGTTGATAAAAGGGGGGGAAGGGATGGTCTGGGTGCGAGGAAGTCCCCTCCAGTTAGTGCGAACGCTTGTGAAGGGAGATGAGTGTCGCCTGTCCTGAAAGAACTGTTGTTGTTTGGCTTCTTGGACATCAGAGGGGAGGAGGGGTGGAGAGGAGAGGCGATCGGCTAGGGAGATGGAGGTTCCTCGAGGGATGGGGTCCCGGTGGTAACTGGGTGGGCGGAGGTAGTAGTGAAGGTTGGGACCAGAGAGGAGTTCAAGGATGGGACAGATGTGGGGGCGAAGGAGGTTGGGAGGGAGGAAATCCAGTAACGTACCAAGTCCTTCAGCCACTAGTAGATCCAGAACAAGGTTGCTTGATTCCATCATCCCTTGGGTTAGGGAGTCGTACGCTTGGGAGCGCAGTTCTTCAAGGGGGAAGATTGCAAGGTGGAAGCGAGAGAGTGTTACAATTCGCCCTATGCTGCCTAGTATCACACTCGATGGACTTAGCACTTTCTTTTCTTATTAAGCACGTGACCGTGAGACTTAGCACATGACTAGTTCACGTAATGACCGGCTACGGAGGGATCCGAGCTGTCCAGTTGTCAGGCACGCACGTGGTAGGGGCTAGACCCTTATCTGCCTCATGTATTTAATTACCGCACCACGAGGTGCTTATCTCTGATCGCCGTGCCTCGCGGCACTCTAGAACGCCTCATGATAGGCACGACTCTCACGATACGTCATATGCTTACCATACTTTCCCACATAACATCATGATATGTAGATACGCACGAACCATTAGTCAATATGTACAAACATGTCCCTATGGTATATATACTTGAATGATATCGCCCAAGGACCTTAGTTAAGTCCTTGTGGCTATTCCCCCAAACTTAGCTCTTATAAGCCTGAAGTCAGAGTAGCCTGAGCCACATCTAGTACTGGTTTTGGGTTGCGCTACATTAGGACTTAACTTCTTTCCGCTCACCCTACTCTATCGCGCCTGGCAGAGCCTATCTGCTAAAACATAGCCGGACCCGAGGCTTATACGGGACCTTTATCTTTCTTTGGGCACCCCCCTTGCTTTCTAAGTAGCCACTCTCTATACGAGAGGATAGACTCTTAGCGACTTATTCGCGGAGTAGTCCGTAGCCTCGAGAGGCTTTAAAGTGTTTAAACACCGCGGCAACCCCCCTTCTCTTCTATTGCCGAAAGGCGTGTCCACGTGAGGCACATTTATTCTAGTCGAACGTAGTACCGATCACAGCTGGTGCAAGAGCGGTCCTGTGCCCACCAGTTGCTGATTTACGAACCAAGTCAGGAGGCTATTGTCCTGATTGGAATATCGGTCGAGCGAGACTAGCCCTCCCGATTTAGATACAAAGGATGCTTGGAGCCGCCCACTCCGCCCAAACACTTGACTGGGAAGCCGGTCAAATTACCATACGAGTTAAGGTCGAACCGGTAGACGAACCGGAATACGAATTCGACCCAAACGACCAAGTAACGGTCAAAGTCGAAGAAGAGGAAATAGACCTCGCTCTTCTTGAACCACTCCCTCTCCCCGACGCCCAGGCTTTCTTCCCTGCGGAGCGTCACTATAAATACACCCCCCCTGTGGTAAAGAAACAGGCAAAGTTTGACCTAGGACCTAACGGGGAACTAGTTCAACATTTTTACGTACCACGCGCCAAACCGTACGGCGCACCAAGAAGACTCCAACGGGAGCAAACAAGGAAGTCGCTTAGAGAAAAGCGCAATAAGCCTTACGATCCGAGGCCCAAGGTTCTAAGTAGAAAGTAATACTACCTTAGATACAAAATTTCCGAATCAACGGATTCTATTCCCCCCTCACCCAAAAGAATGGATTTCGGGCAGCAGATCCTCGAACTCCAGAACCTGCTGGCAGGTCTCCAACAACAATTGGCGGTGGCCGAAGATCGAGCTGCCGCTGCCGAAGCCAAGGCCAACGCAGCCGAGGCAACGGCAAGGGGACCCCGAACAGAAGTCCGGGTAACCAAAAAGGTGGACCCAATACCAGACCCAGGGTCCTTTAACGGAGACTATGCCCGCTTCGACGAATGGTGGGTAAAGATGCAGGTATACCTGCAAATGAATAAGGAGACCTTCTCCTCAAAAAAGGAAGTAACCCTAGCCGTTTTGTCTCGTATCGGCTCGGGAAAAGAAGTAGACAAGAATGGGGCCGGAGAATGGGCCCGATACCATATCGAGACAACACTTGCCGACGGAAGTTGGTGGGAAATGAAGGACCTGGAGAGAGAACTCTCCCATCGCTTCAGGTCCGCTACAAGGCAAGGGAGAGCTCTGAGGGAGCTACAAACCCTCAAACAAGGAACTAGGCAAACAGAGGCCTACCTTACACAATGGGAAACTCTGTATCGGTATTCCAGTATCGATGAGGTGATGGGCGTTCACCTTCTTGTCAAAAACGCTCGAGAGGAGATAGTACGCCACATCTCCCTCAATCTCCACGGAGAAGAAGCCCCGACCAATCTCGCTGATTGGATCGGCCAAGTAAGGAACGTAGGAAATGCGTTCGAACAATTCGAGCTGGCCCGAAGCTCAAATAAAAGATGGGGCAACAATGTGACCGCCGGACCGTCCAACCGGCGAGACCCTAACGCAATGGACATTGATGCCACCCGAAAGGGTAAGTGCTTCAACTGCAGTGGCGACCACCTCGTTCGCGACTGCAAAAAGCCTAAACAACCCTGTAGTGAATGTAAGTTCCTTGGGGGAGGGCATAGAGCAACTTGCTCAAAACGAGGCAAATCTCGCAAGGCTCGCGTTGCTCAAAAGGAGAGTGACGGCGACAGCGATTCGGACAGGGAAAGCCATAATGTCCAAACTAGCCGCAAAGGGAAGGCTAGAGAAACGCCCAAGTCCATAAACGAAATGGGCTTCGAAGAAGCGAAAGCTTACTTCACAGACGTTTTAAATGCCAAGGCAAAAGAAGCCAAGGCGGGAAAAGAATAAGGCACATGACTAATCAGGGTGGTCATGTAGCCGAAGATTACTTCGGACATATAAAAATAGAAAAACCAAAAAATACGTATTTTGATGTACTACTATCCGACTCGGACTCAGTAACATATTTCGATGACATCACCGAAGCCACGACTCGGGACGAGCCCGAGCGCGCCAGACGGGAATCTGGGCTTAATTTGGCTAACAAAAACAAAAAAATATTTACAAAAGAAATCCCTGATAGGATCGTCATCCGCTCCGTGGCGAACACCGAAATCAAGCTAGGAGTACAGGTGGCGCCGGCCACGCAAAAGAAACGGATGATGAGCGAAGAAGCTCTCCTCGACAGCGGGGCCAATGGGGTCTTCATCGACCGAGCATGGGCAGAAGAAAACAAAATACCCATGACAAAGTTAGAAAGACCAATACCGGTGTACAACGTAGACGGGACAAAGAACAGTGCTGGAAACATTACACACACTGCATCCCTAATCGTAGATTACCAAGGACACCGAGAGAACCTGGAAGCAGAGGTCACCGACCTAGGAAAGGTAACCATGATCCTGGGATACACTTGGCTAAAGAAGCACAACCCCGAAATCAATTGGAGAACCGGGGAAGTCAAGTTGACAAAATGCCCACGATCATGTTATCTCCTATCGGATCGATCTGCGATTCTAAGGACCCTAGATGAGGAAGAAATCTCAAGCGCTCCATACGTGTACCATCACGTAAAGAAAATGGAGGTTATACCACCTAAAAAGGTAGAGAAGACGGCAGAGGAGTTAATCCCGGAGCAGTATCATAAGTTCATAGAACTGTTCACCAAGAAAGCTTCCGAACGAATGCCAATCCAACGAACGTGGGATCACGCCATTGATCTAAAAGAAGGTTTTATCCCAAAAAAGGCGAAAGTGTACCCAATGTCTGTCGACGAGAAGGAGGAAGTAAAAGCATTCGTAAAGGAGCAACTACGAAAGGGATATATACGACCCTCTAAGTCGCCACAAACCTCGCCAGTCTTCTTCGTACCCAAAAAGGAAGGGACAAAGAGGATGGTGCAGGACTATCGGTATTTAAATAGCTGGACTATACCAAACAGGTATCCATTGCCCCTAATATCGCAGCTAATTGATCGACTCAAGGGAGCAAGAAAGTTCACAAAAATGGATCTCAGATGGGGGTACAACAACGTACGAATCAAGGAAGGAGACGAATGGAAGGCCGCCTTCACTACCGAAGAAGGAAGTTTCGAGCCAACCGTAATGTTCTTCGGACTCAACAATTCCCCCGCAACGTTCCAAGCCATGATGAACGATATCTTCTCTGACATGGAGTCCTTCGTAATAATCTATATGGACGATATTCTCATCTTCACGAAAACAGAAAACCAAAAGGAGCATGATGAGGCTGTGATAAAAGTATTGCAACGATTGAAGGATAATGACCTATTTATTAAACCCGAGAAGTGCTTCTTTTCGGTAGAACAAGTCGAAATGTTGGGTATGGACGTATCCAGCAAAGGAATCAAAATGTCGGAATCAAAACTCAAAGGAGTATTAGATTGGCCAACTCTGACGACGGTCAAAGGAGTCCGAGGATTCCTAGGATTGGCCAACTTCTACCGACGGTTCATTGATAAGTTCTCTGAATGGGCTAAACCCCTAACCGAGCTAACAAGAAAGGACAAAGCTTGGCAATGGGGGAAAGAAGAGCAAGAAGCCTTTGATAGGATGAAAAAGGCCTTCACAGAAGCACCTATTCTAGCCTACCCCGATGAAGAAGCACACTATTGGTTAGAATGTGACGCCTCGGCTTTTGCAACAGGGGCGGTGTTATCTATGGAAAAAGACGGAAAATGGCATCCAGTAGCGTTCAGCTCGCATAAAATGACACCTGAACAAAGGAACTACCCGATAGCCGACAAAGAAATGCTAGCAATAATTTATGCTTTAGAGATATGGCGACACTACCTGGAAGGAGCACGCCATCAGTTCGAGATCTGGACCGATCATGCGAACTTACAATATTTTATGACCAGCCAAGACCTTAACCGACGGCAAGCACGTTGGGCGCAATGGTTATCTCGCTTCAACTATATACTTGTGAGAAAGCCAGGAACGAGTATGGGGAAAGCTGATTCCCTTTCGAGAAGGGAAGATCATACTGCAGGGATCAAGGAGGACAATAAAGGGGTCATTGTGATCCCCGAATCTCGTGTTAGAAAAACCACCGAGATAACCACGGTAGCCTCGGAGGAGGAAGAAATACTCACACACATCCGAGATGCAGTAAATCTGTTGAAAGAAACGGAAAGTATAGGTGAGCTAAGAGAAGGCCTCCTGTACCACGAAGGAAAGATCTTTGTGCCCAATGGGGACATCCGACAGCAGATCATAACCTTATACCACGACTCCACCATCGCTGGACATGGAGGAGCAGAAAAAACAAAGGAGTTGATCTCCCGATATTACACCTGGAAGGGGATGACCGACCAGATAAAAAACTACTGTTCCCGATGCGAACGATGCAATCGGATGAAACCAACGAACCGGGCGGTGCCTGGGAAGTTACAGCCGCTTCCAGTGCCGAGGGCACCCTGGAAGGAGATCTCCGCTGATTTCATTACGGATCTACCTGAATCAGACGGATATGACTCAATCTTGGTAGTCGTTGACCGATTTTCAAAAGAAGCATGCTTTATCCCAACCAACAAAACCATCACAAGCAAAGGGACGGCCAAGCTTTACCGAGATCATGTATGGAAGCATCATGGACTTCCGGATTCTATAATATCGGATTGAGGACCACAGTTCGCCTCACAGGTGATGGCAGATCTAGCAGCCTCGCTCCAGATTCGTCTTAAATTAAGCACCGCCTTTCACCCACAAACGGATGGGCAGACCGAGCGTGTGAATAGGGAACTCCAGCAGTACCTACGGCTTTACTGTGCCGAGAAACAGAAAGAATGGGCAGAATGGCTGAGCTTAGCCCAGTTTACGTATAACAACCGGCAGTCTTCCTCAACAAAAAGGACCCCATTCCAAGTCATGCGTTCCTACGAACCATGAATGGGTATCGAACCGGTTGATACCAAGGCGCCTGCGGCGCAAGACTTCCTAACGGGGATGAGAATGACCTTGGATCAGGTCAGGGAAAATCTCGAAAATAGACGAAAAACCATGAAAGCGCAGGCAGATAAGAAGAGATCTGACGCGCCAGAGTATAAAATCGGCGATCTCGTGTGGCTAAGCACCGAGAACCTTAATCTCCGGGAGACTAGGATTAGCCGAAAACTAACCGAGCGATGGCTCGGCCCTTACAAGGTGATAGAAGCACCTAACGACCGGAATGTCGTAAAACTACTACTACCTAAAGGGATGCGGATCTATCCGGTCATAAACGTGTCCCGAATAAAACCCTATAAAAACCGCCTT
>JBBPKK010001205.1:0-11132 GCA_038089215.1 Tylopilus vinaceipallidus | reverse complement strand
ATCTAGAGATCTGGGGTGGTAACCTATACAAAGGTGTATGGTGGACATTAGGATAAGAGTGTACCATAGTTGGTAGTGAAGTGTAGGATAAGCGACATTAGGTTAAGAGTGTACCAAAGTTGGTAGTAAAGTGTAGGATAGCAGTGACACTAGTCAAAGTGTAGCAACTTTGGTAGTGAAAAAGTATCATCCTGTAACAATATGCTCCCTCCATTCCTTTCCACATGATCTTCATTCTATTCCATACCTCTGTACCTGACTCCAAACATATATAAGTTGTACCTACTTCTGTACTTTCTCCTCAGTATAAATATCAACTAAGTTTCCCTCCTCTCATCTGAACTCCCTCCTCTCTCTCTCTCTCTCTAAATACTAGGACATGGGATTGCACAGCAGCATGACACATAAGTCCTGTGCCAATGTCCTAACCCCTCTGTCCCCATACCTCCATCAGATCTCCAATCCACCTCTGTTCCCACCTCTGCTCTTTTGCCCCTGAAGCCTCAGACCTCTGTCGGATTCACCCTCAGAGAACCAGGACTTGACAGTATATTTCTACTCAAGCCCTACAGGTTCCCATATCCCTTCCATCATGACTACTCACATTCAGATGCATACCATGCA
This sequence comes from Tylopilus vinaceipallidus, assembly GCA_038089215.1. NCBI lineage: Eukaryota > Fungi > Basidiomycota > Agaricomycetes > Boletales > Boletaceae > Tylopilus > Tylopilus vinaceipallidus. The sequence goes on along the minus strand of JBBPKK010001205.1, from coordinate 10,508 downwards.
CTCACACAACTCCACTCCAAGCACCCCTCTCACTCCTAGAGCTGCCAAGGTCCATGCAGCAGCCACTACCCCGGCTGCTCCTGAAGACAGCTCTGCCTGCTCAGAGGTGAAAAAATGGAGCACAACTCCCCTAACTCCACACAGGCTGGGAGTCACATTGAATCTGACTGTGCTCTAAAGGAGTTACATCTCAATGCATCCACTCTCTCTGATTCTAATTTCCTTTGACCTTTTATAACTATATCAGGTTTCTCTATCTCTTCTGTACCTGCTCTTGTTGATTCTGGTTCTATGCATTGTTTCATTGATTCTGTACTTATTGAAAAATATAAAATACCTATGATTGCTGTTCCTCTGATTTCCCTCCAACTCTTTGATGGCTCTTCTTCCACTACTATTACATCCTCTGTAGACCTTTTCATTTCCTTCCCTTTGGGGGATTCCACCTCCAAGACATTTTATGTCACCTCCTTGGATTCCTCATGCTTGTTGGTTCTAGAACACAGCTGGCTCACCTGATACAATCCATCGATTGACTGGGTTATGAGCAGCATTTCATTCAAGACCCCTGCAGCCAGAATGCCAAGCCTGACATTGACCCCTCTACCTTTGGAACCTTCTGCTCCAAAGGTACCTCCAGAATCCCCCAAGGCCCCTGGACTTACATATCTGCCCTCCTATCTCATTCGTCAATGCCACCACCTTTGTGTGTGCATGCAAGATGAAGAGCTCTGTCCAATTTGCTATGCACCTCCACAGCCCCCCAAGGATGTCAAGGCCCATTCCACTACCATCTCCAATGAAGCAATCAACCTCTTCAGAGTTCCATCAGAGTATCACAAATTCACTGATGTCTTCAGCAAGAAATGTGTGGACACCTTGGCACCTCACTGCCCTTGTGATCTCAAGATTGAACTGGAGGACAATGCATCCCCTCCGATAGGAAAGCTCTATTCTCTCTCCCCCACAGAGCAGCAATCTCTCTGAGACTTCCTTGATGAACACCTCAGCATTGGCTTCATCTGACCCTCTGCCTCCCCTCATGCTGCTCCAATGCTGTTTGTCAAGAAGAAAGACAGTTCCCTCCACCTCTGTGTTGACTTCTGTGGTCTGAATAAGATCACCAAGAAGGATCACTACCCTCTCTCCTGTACCACTGACCTCCTAGACACTCCGAGCAGGGCTAAGATCTACACCAAGCTCAACCTGCGGCATGCATACCATCTCATCTGCATCACTGAAGGCAACAAGTGGAAGACTACATTCCAGACCTGCTATGGATCATATGAGTGGCTTGTCATGCCATTCAGACTCACCAATGCCCCCACTGCCTTCTAGCACTTCATCAATTCCATCTTTGCTGATATGCTAGATGTTTGTATTGTTGTCTACCTTGATGATATCCTCATTTACTCTTCCAACATCAAGAATCATTGGAAACATGTTCAAGAAGTCCTCCACTGCCTCTGCACTAATGGCCTTTACCTGAAGCTGGAAAAGTGCAAATGGCACTTAGACTCCATTGAGTATCTTGGATACATGCTCTTCCCCTCTGGCCTTTCCATGGCCACTGATAAGATCAAGGCAATCACAGATTGGCCGGAACCCTGGAAGGCTAAAGACATCCAGGCCTTCCTGGGGTTCACCAACTTCTATAGACACTTCATCTGTAACTATGTGGACATCATTATTCCCCTCACCTGCCTCACCTGCAAAGGCACTGCCTGGGACTTCTCTGATGCCTGTCAGAGATCCTTCCAAGTGCTGAAGGATGCCTTCACCTCCACTCCCATCCTTGTCCATTGGACTCCAGATGTCCCAATCACAGTAGAAATGGATGCCTCTGACTATGCCATCGCAGGTATCCTCTCCATCATGCTCCCTGATAGTGAACTCCATCCCATTGCCTTCTATTCCTGATCCTCCAGGATGCCAAGCTCAACTACAACACCCATGATAAGGAGCTCCTCACCATTTTTGAAGCCTTCTCCACTTGGTGGCACTACCTGGAGGGCTCCGGAACTCTGATTACAGTTTTTACAGACCACAAAAACCTTGAGTACTTCACAGGCACAAAGCTGCTCACTTGCTGACAAGCCCATTGGTCTGAATACCTCTGCCAGTTCAACTTCACAATTCAGTACTGTCTGGGTTGCCTTGGAACTAAGCCTGATGCCCTAACTAGATGATGGGACATCTATTCTAAGGAGGGGGACCAGGACTATGCTCAAGTCAACCCTGACAATTTCTGACCTATATTCACCCATGACCAACTTGCTTCATCCCTCTGAGCAACTTATCTAGAAACTCCAGTACTTTGAGCATCACTCCTCCTTGACATGGAACAGATTTGTTCTGATATTCTCTCTGCCTGTTATGCTAGGTATGATGTAGTGCAAGCTGTTAGGTGAAGCAATACAAAGTCTACATGTTCACAAGTTGCTCACTAACATAGAGCTAATGACATTTGCCTTGAAAGGAATACTAAGAGAGATTGTGGGCCAATCACTCAAAGAATGCTAGATACTATGTAGAATTGCACAGATTTAGCTGGGGATTCCCCTAGCTAATCCATAGTCCTTATATACATCTGGTGTACTTTAGGGCTAGTGTGGAAACAAGATAAAAAGGAAAAGTGCTGTGGAGAAGCATTGGAAAGAACAATGACCATTGGAGTGGTGTCCACAGCATTAGAACATTCCAGTGAGAAGAAATGGTAATTAGGGAATGGCACAGCCAATATGCCATACAATGAGAATGAAGAAGGAAAGGAAAAGGCATACAACACAGACAAGAGCAAGCCACAGGGTTTTGAGGATGATAAGAATGAGCCCTAGGATGGATAAATGTATGTACAATTGGAGAGGAAAGAAAGGAAAGAAGAATAAGCAGAGAAAATGTAACACTGCCCTCCCATCTGATCCTATAGCATCCCCCCTTCTCTCCTCCATCCCTGAAAATAATTCCCACTGGTCAGTCTCACCTGAAGGTTTCCTCCTCTGAGATAACCATATATATGTCCCCAATGCCAATGATCTCTGGCTCTAAGTGCTCCAAGCCTTCCATGATCACCCAACTGTGGGACACTTCAGATAAAATCAAACCCTTGAGCTGATCTGCAGGGAATACACCTGGCCTGGTATATGCATGCTGGTAAAGGACTATGTTAGCTCCTGCACCTCCTGCATCCATGCTAAGGTCCCAAGACATCGCCCATATGGACTCCTGAAGCAGCTTCCAGTCCCAGAGAAGCCTTGGAATTCAATCTCAATGGATTTCATTGAGCAGCTCCCATCCTCTGATGGTTTCACCACCATCCTGGTAGTTATTGACAGGCTATCCAAGCAAGTGATATTCATCCCCACCTACAACACCATCACCTCTGCTGACCTAGCCAAGTTGTTCCTGATTCATGTATTCTCTAAGCATGGGGTCCCATCCCACATCACCTCCAACTAGGGCTCCAAGTTCATATCTCACTTCTTCTGCTCTTTAGGCAAGGCACTCAACATATGCCTCCATTTCACCTCTGGTTATCACCTGGAGGACAGACAGAATGTGCTAATCAAACCTTGGAGCAGTACCTACAAATATATTGCAACTATCAACAGGACAACTGGTCCAACCTGCTCCCTCTCACCAAGTTCACCTACAACAATACACCCAGTGCTACTACAGGCATCTCACCCTTCTTCACAAACAAGGGTTACCACCCCAACTTAGATGAACTCCATGAGTTCCTCCAAATGGAGATGTCAGAAGCACAGAAGCAATATCAAGGTCCTGCTGATGCTAAGTGCAGTCCAGCACCAGACTTCAACATTGGAGACCTGGTATATGTTACGGCCAAGTACTTCCATTCAACAAGGCCATCCAAGAAGCTGTCAGAGAAGAACCTTGGACCATTTCCAATAATCACCCACCCCAGTTCCCATTTATTTATGTTGTCTTCTTGATTCACTTCACTCTGTCCACCCTGTTTTCCATGTTTCACAATTAGAACCCTCTGTTCCAAATACTATAGAGAACCAGGTCCAATCTCCACCGCCTCCAATTGAGGTCAACAGAGAACCCAAATATGAGATCACAGAGATTCTAGACTCCAAGATCAGTCAGAAAAGGTGACACTGCCAACTCCTGTATTTAGTACATTGGGCGCACCATCGGGTGTTGCTCTGAATCACAGAGGCCCTCAAACATCTTGTGGCACTAATGAAGGATTGGGTGAGAGTGTTCAAGGAGAAGAGGGTGCAGGTGGAGGTAGAGCCAGAGAAGGTGGAGATGGGGGTACAAGTGAAGAACAAGGAGGAGAGTGAAGAGGAGGGCAATGATGAGGACATGGATGGAGAGGGGTCAGAGATTGGAGCCTGATGGCCTGACCTCAAAATAGTGTAGATGTTCATAAAGGCACAGAAGGGAAAAACTTGGAATTGGAAGTCAGAATGATATGTAAGGCAACATAAGAAAAGAAGGGACAAGAAAAGGGGGCAATGTCAGAAATGGTACTCTAGAGTGCCAACAGCAGTCCAGACTTGTTGGGATACCTCTGATGGAAGTCTGAGATGAGATCCTTTGTGTTGCCTAACTCTGTGGCTAACAGCCAGGAGGTTTTGCCATCAATGCCCTCATAGCTAAGCCCTTTGCCTGCAGTGGCCCTTGAAGGCCCTGCCTTCCTTGTGATCTCCACTACAGGGCAGAGCCACTTCTTCTTCTCCTACAGCATCTCCTCATTCCCCTGCTTGCATGGCAAGTGAGCCCTTGCACACACTCCAAACATGCAGTCCCCTTCATGCCCACCAGAGGTGGCAGATAGTCCAACCCCCAAGCTCTGCATTGCTTGCATGGCTCCTCCAATGTCACCTTGCATTTCTTCTGTGCTCTTCACCAAGCATGCTCCATCTCCAATTTAGAGAGCTTGATGATCTCCTGATTAGGTCATTAGTTGCACCACCTATGTAGCATTGAATAACAGTTAACCTGTCTGAAGTGACAGGTGAGGTCAGTAGAAATGAGGGAGGCATGATATGCTCTTCCCAAGGGATTCAGAGTACAAAGGTGAGATTCTGTGCTTTTTAGGACTTAAAACCTACTAATTTTGAGCTGGAACTGGGTGTTCTGACAGCTCAAAGATGTGTTGAAATGATATACAACCTTCCCAATGGGTTCAAGAGGTACAGCAGTGACAGGTGGTGGTAAATGGCAGCAGAACAGTAGAAATGGTGGCAGTGGTGGTCATAGATGTTGTTGAGCATCAGCAAGGTTGTACAAAACAGTGGGAGAGGTAAAAGATGGATTGTTACATATGTAGGTACACCAGTTTATAGTTCTGGGCATCCCTGAGACTGAGACACATGAGAATGAAAGAAAAGAAATTCTAAGTAGGTTCCATTGGACAGATACATGATGGTGACACTATTCTACAGAGTCTGTGATAGAAGTGTGAGATGGAAGCACTTACTGATGGGAATGGGTCATCTTGCAGGCTCAGGACAGTCTTCTTTGGCCATGGAACAACAGTTCTGTTTGGTTTCACTGAGTGGTAAGAGATGGGATGGGATGGGATGTGTGCAGCAGACAGTGGAACGTGTGCAGGATGTAACAATGAGGTAATGCAGAGGATGACTGGCTGTTGGAAGCTAATGAAATGGAGGATTTCAGTACTAGGGAGCCAGTGCTCCCTACAGCATAACCAATCACTCACCCAATCCTCCTCTGCCTCTTGCTCCCTCCTCTGTGTGCTCTCTGCAGCCTGTTGGCACCTCTCATCCTCAGCTGCCCTCTTTTTCCTCTCTGCCTCAGCTGCTGCCCTCTTTCTCTGAGCCTCCTCCTCTGCTGCTCTCCTCTGGCATTCAGCCTCCTCTGCCTCATGATGCACCTTCTCCTCCACCTCATGCTGTGCCTTTACTGCCCTCTCTACCTCCCTGTGTTGTTCCAGCTGCTTGAACTGGGCCTAGAGTACAGCCTCTTCTGTCTGAATTGATTGGGGGTCTGGTTGCATGATCCATTGCTAGACATGGCTGATGGTAGTGGTTGCAGTTCAACCCGAAAACACAACTATGCCACACTTATACCCTGAGGCACAAGGTTCAAACTCCACTCAGCTACCTGTCCCACATTGTCTCATTTGAGGTCATGGCCCACACAAGTCCCCCTCCCATAACAGATTACTTCTTTGGCTTGTGCTCATTCCTGTTGTCTCCTGATCCAATTAGACCTCAAGGGCTCAGCCTTAATGGGGGGGCACTGTCATATCCATTCCTTCCAACCCCATCTGCCTCTTCTCCAAACCATCTCTGACATTCTCTGATCTCATACCATCCTAGATCCATTGGACATACCTTGGAGTCACCTCTGATATGCAGCCCATCTTGGACCATATTAGATAAGCTTCCTCTTTTGTTCCTCCATTCTATAGGGTCCTTAGTAACTAGGTTCCTCCGGACCTTTCTCCTCTCCATTCCAGTTCCACATGGTCTGTTGTGATTCATAATATATCATATGCTCCCTCCATTCCTTTCCACATGATCTTCATTCTATTCCTTAGCTCTGTACCTGACTCTGAATGTATATAAGTTTTATCTACTTCTGTACTTCTCAGTATGAATATTGACTAAGTTTCCCTCCTCTCATCTGAACTCCCTCCTCTCTGTCTTTCTCTCTAAATACTAGAACATGGGATTGTACAGTGGTGTGACACATAATTCCTGCACCAACATCCTAACCCCTCTGTCCACATACCTCCATCAGATCTCCAATCTATCTCCATCCCCACCTCTGCTCTTTTGCCTCCAAAGCCTTGGACCTCCATTGGATTCACCCTTGGAGAACCAGGACTTGGCACCTACAAATAAGGCCCATCTGATCCAAGAGGAACATTGCTTCCAGTGTAAGCAAAAGGGCTGTAGATTATCAAACCATCATGCTGGAGCTGCACCTCCCAGACCTTCCAGAAACCCTAGTTGACTTGTACAGGTCAGAGCTACAGAAATGACCCCTGCCCCATCTGCCAATCTGGTTAGAAACCTGGACCATTCCATCATCACCTACATTAACTCCCTCAGAACCAAGGGAGTATTGCATGACCTCATCTTGAGGAACCTTCATATCTGCCACAATGACAATTACAAAGAGGAGGAAGAGACCACTACTACCCCCACTTCAGGTTTTTAGACTGGGAAGAAGAGAAGTCAATGATTTCTTCCCAGTATGTTGCCCCATGTATACTACAAATGTAAATGAATCCTCTATACATCTGCTGATTCTTTTACAATGTGGAAGCAAAACCAAAGTTGACCTGAATGCCCTCATTGATAGTGGAGCCACCAGATGCTTCTTGTCCTGGGAGCAAGTCTGCTGCAATCACCTCCCCCTCTCCCACCTTCCTCAACTGATCATCACCCATAACATAGATGGACCAAAAACTCCAATGAAACCATGTGATTTGTAACCACCCTCAAAGTATCCCTCCCCAACTCCACCACCCATCATACCCAGACCTTTGTTGTTACCAACCTAGGAAAGGAGAAAGCCATTCTAGGGCTACCATGGTTGAAACAAATCAACCCCACAATCAACTGGAAGACTGGGCAATATTATGTCCCAGAAGAACCAGTATCACCCCCTGATGACATACATCTTGACCAATACTTGAATAAAACAACCCTCTCCACCTCCCTTGCCATGACAGCCACAAAGGAGGAAGTATTCCTTCCTGTGGCCTATAAGGAATTTGCTGATGTCTTTGCCAAACCTCCCCTTGGCAAACTACCCCCTTCTTGAGGAGAATGGGACTTTTGCATCAAACTACACAACAAGTTTACCTCAAAAATTGCCAAAATCTACCCCCTTAACCCTAAGGAACAGAAAGCCTGTAAAGAATTCACTCAGAAAAACATCAAAGCTGGAAAGATTTGACAATAAACATCCCCCCAAGCTTTCCCCTTTTTCTTTGTAGCAAAGAAGGACAGCAAGCTTTGCCCTTGCTAGGATTACCACTACCTCAACTCCCATAGTATCTGGAATGCCTATCCCCTTCCTCTCATCTCCAACCTCATTGATGGTTTCAAGAATGCCCAGTACTTCACCAAGTTTGACATCCAATGGAGCTACAACAATGTTCAGATCCACCCTGAGGATATTTAGAAGACCACCTGGGTGAACTCAGAAGGGCTCTAGGAATCACTGGTTATGTTTTTCAGTTTCATCAATGCCCCCTCTCATTTCCAAGCACTCATGAGGCACATCTTTCAAGACATGATTGCAGAAGGATGGTTGAAGATTTATATGGACAACTTGGGATATAGAACAGATGACCTCCCTCTTCATCAGAAATGAACTTGACAAGTTTTACAATGACTGCATGAAGAGAAGATGTATCTGAAACGTTCCAGATGCTCATTTGACCAGGATCACATGGAGTACCTGGGAATGGTTATCTGCCACAATTCTATCCATCTAGATCCTATCAAACTCAATGCCATCTCTACCTGGAAACCCCCCTTCAATGTTAAAGGAGTACAATCTTTTCTTGGTTTTTGCAACTTCTACCACTGCTTCATATCTGACTTCTCTACCATTGCCCATCCCCTTATTGACCTCACCAAAACTTCCTCCACCTGGAAATGGGATACTGACCAAGAAACTGCCTTCTGATCCCTACAATCTGCATTCACTTCTCACCTGGTGCTCTCCATGCCCAATCTCAACAAGCCTGTTTCTATCATGACTGATGCTTCCCTCATAGCCTCCAGAGGCATCCTACTCCAAGCTGATGACAATGGCGACCTCCACCCTTGTGCCTACCTCTCTCAGACCTTTTTCCAAGCAGAATGGAATTACAACATTTATGATAGGGAACTCCTCACAGTCACCCATGCTCTGACTGCCTGAAAACACTACCTCTGTGGCACTGGACACCTGGTCACTGTCATCACTGATCACAAAAACCTATCCTACTTCTGCCAACCTCAACACTTATCTTGCTGACAGGCCAGATGGCTCCTCTTTCTCCAAGATTTTGATTTGCAGTTTAAACATGTCCCTGCCTCTCAAGTCACCCTGGCCAACACCCTGTCATGATTTTCATACCCCCCCACTGTCACCAACAATGAGAATGTCATCCTCCTCCCTGACCATCTCTTTGTGTGTGTCATGGATGCCTCTATTGCCTCCAAACTTGCCTCTTCCACCCCCTTGGACCCCTTTGTACTCACCACCTTGCAATGCCTGGCTGATTTGGATGCCCCTCTTGCTTGCTCTCACCCCTCTGACTGGTCCTACACCAATCACCAGCTTTATTATTGAGGTCAGCTTTACATTCCTGCCTCACTTCACCACAACCTTGTTGCCCACCTACACTTCTCACCCAGTTCTGGCCATGGTGGAATTTTCTGCACACAAGTGTTGGTCCAACATGACTATTGGTGGCCTGGGCTTGCCTCCTTTGTCCACAAATGTGTCCTGGGCTGCCCTACTTGCCAAGCTAACAAGGTCAATACTCACCTGATGGTTCCCACTTTCTCTCCAGTCCCCTTCTGCCACCTGCCCCTTGCAGCAGATCTCCCTTGATCTCATCACTGACTTGCCCCCTTCCAACAGCTTTGATTCTATTCTGGTTGTGGTCAACCATGGACTCTCAAAGGGGGGTATTTTCATGCCTTGTACTAAATCCATTGACACAGCAGGTGTTGCAACACTCTTTTTCTGCCACATTTACCCCTGATTTGGACTCCATGACAGAGTCATCTCTGATAGAGGGCCTCAATTCATCTCAGCTTTCAGCCTAGAACTGGCTAGGCTTCTTCAATATGATGTTGCCCTCTCCTCACCTTACCACCCTCAAACCAATGGCCAAACAGAACATCTTAATCAAGAACTCGAAATGTACCTCTGCATCTACTGCCAAGGTCCTCCCACATTCTGGTCTCAGTTCCTCCCTACTGCTGAATTCACACACAACTCCTCTCCCCACTCTTCCACCCACCAATCGCTCTTTTACCTCATGATGGAATACAAACCCCATTCATACCCACCCCTGGGAAAAACCTTCCTTCCCACTTTATAACAAGGAATGACAGCCTTGGACAAAGCAAGGAAAGAAGCCCTTGCTGCACATGAAAAAGCTTGCTTAATCATGAAGGACAGAGTTTGCTCCAAGTTCATCCCCTGGAAACAAGGAGACAAAGTCTGTTACAGGATGGCACTTTTTCACTACCAAAGTTGACTACACTTTGGCTACACTTTGATTAGTGTCAGTCAGACTTGACTACACTTTTTCACTACCAAAGTTGCTACACTTTGACTAGTGTCACTGCTATCCTACACTTTACTACCAACTTTGGTACACTCTTAACCTAATGTTGCTTATCCTACACTTCACTATCAACTTTGGTACACTCTTATCCTAATGTCCACCATACATCTTTGTATAGGTTACCACCCCAGATCTCTAGATGGGATCTCTCCATTCTACATGCATGATATGCATGTTCTTCCACATGAACTCTAGA
>JBBPKK010001204.1:0-11132 GCA_038089215.1 Tylopilus vinaceipallidus | reverse complement strand
ACAAACATGCTGTATGGTATATATACTCCAATATGACGACCCAAGGACTCCAGTTAAGTCCTTGTGGCATTCCCCCATTACTTGACTCGTTATAAGCCTTTGAGAGAGTAGCCTGAGCCATGCTATATGCTGGTAATAGGTTGCACTTCATAGGACTTAACTTCTTATCCTCACTCTACTCTCTATAGTCAGGAAGTACTTAACTTCTAAAACATAGCCGGACCCGAGGCTTATATGGGACTTCATCTTCTTGGGCACCCCCCTTTGTTTTTAAGTAGCCACTCCCTATATGGGAGGATAGACTTTTAGCGACTTATTCGCAGAGTAGTCCATAGCCTCGAGAGGCTTTAAAGGTTTAAACACTGCAGCAAAAACCTCTTCACTTCTTTGCCGAAAGGCGTGTCCATGTGAGGCACATTTTTACTAGTCTACGTAGTACCGGTCACAGTTGGTGCAAGAGCAGTCTTGTGCCCACCAGCTGTAGACATACGAACCAAGTCGGGAAGGTCATTGACCCGATTGGAATAACGGTCGAGTGAGACTAGCCCTCCCGTTTTACATACAAAGGATGCTCAGGGTTGCCCACCCTACCCAAACTCTCGACTGGGAAGCTGGTCACATTCAAATACAAGTAAAAGTCGAGCCAGTAGATGAACCAGAATACGAATTCGACCCAAATGACCAGGTAACGGTCAAAGTCGAAGAGGAGGAGATAGATCTCGCTTCTCTCGAACCACTCCCACTCCCCGCCGCCCAGGAATTCTTCCCCATGGAGCGGCAATACAAGTACACACCCCTGCCTCAAAAGAAGCAGGCAAGGTTTGATCTAGGCCCAGATGGCAACCTAGTTCAACATTTTTACGTACCCCGCATCAAACCCTATGGCGCACCAAGAAGACTCCAAAGGGAGCAACCAAGAAAGTCACTAAGAGAAAAGCGCAACAGGCCGTACGATCCAAGGCCAAAGATTCTTAGTAGGAAGTAGATAGTACTACTAAATAAAATTTCATCATTTCCGACTCCTCAGAATCCATCCCCCCCTCCCCAAAAAGAATGGATTTCACACAGCAGATCCATGACATGCAAGTCCTGCTGGCAGGACTCCAAACTCAGCTTGCCACAGCCGAGAAGCGGGCAGCTGCAGCCGAAGCAAGGACAGCCGCAGCCAAAGTAGTGGCACAAGGACCTCAGGCCGAGGTAAAGGTCACAAAAAAGGTTGATCCGATCCCCGATCCTGGATCATTCAATGGCGACTATAGTTGCTTCGACAAATGGTGGATCAAGATGCAGGTTTACCTGCAAATGAATCAGGAGACCTTCGCCTTGAAGAAGGAAGTAACCCTAGCCGTCCTGTCTCAAATTGGCTCAGGGAAAGAAGGAGACAAAAACGGAGCTGGTGAATGGGCCAGGTTCCATATCGAGACGAAGTTGACAGACAACCAATGGTGGACTGTCAAAGACCTGGAGAAGGAACTCTCCCACCGCTTCAGGTCAGCAACAAGGCAAGGGAGAGTGCTGAGGGAGTTGCAGACCCTCAAACAAGGAACTAGGCAAACAGAGGCCTACCTAACCCAATGGGAAACTCTGTACCGGTACACCGGGATAGACGAGGTGATGGGCGTCCACCTCTTAGTCAAAAACGCCCAAGAGGAGATTGTGTGACACATCTCCCTCAATCTCCATGGGGATGAAGCCCCAACCAATCTGGCTGACTGGATCGGTCAAGTAAGGAACGTAGGAAACGTGTTCGAACAATTCGAGCTTGCCCAAAGCTCAAACAAAAAATGGGGCAACAATGCGTCCACTGGACTGTCCAACCGGCATGACCCTAACGCAATGGACATCGATGCTGCCCGAAAGGGTAAGTGTTTCAATTGCGGTGGCGACCACCTCGTTTGCGACTGCAAAAAGCCCAAGCAACCTTGCAGCGAATGCAAGTTCCTTGGGGGAGGGCATCGAAAGGATTGCTCAAAATGAGGCAAATCTCGCAAGGCTCAAGCTGCTCAAAAGGAGAGTGGCGATGACAGTGACTCGGACCGGGAAAGTAATAATGTCCGAGCTAGCCGCAAGGGGAAGGCTAGAGAAATGCCCAAGTCCATAAATGAAATGGGCTTTGATGAGGCAAAAGCCTACTTCACGGACGTGTTAAATGCCAAGGCAAAAGAGGCCAATGCGGGAAAAGAATAAGGCACATGACCAATCAGGGTGGTTGTGTAGCCGAGGACTATTTTGGACATATAAAAAGAGAAAAATCCAAAAACACATATTTCGATGTATTATTGTCCGAATCAGACTCTATAACCTATTTCGACGATATCACTGATGCCACGACTCAGAAAGAGCCTGAGCGCACCGGATGGGAATCCAGGCTTAATTTGGCAATGAAAAAACAGAAAATATTTAACAAAGAAATCCCTGATAGGATAGTGGTCCACTCCTTGGCCGCATCCGAAATAAAGTTAGGAGTAAGGGTGGCCCTGTCCACAGAAAAATACCGGATGATAGGGGCAAAGGCACTCCTTGACAGTGGAGCTAACGGCATTTTCATTGACAAGCAATGGGCTCACAAGAATAAGATACCCCTGAGAAAATTAGATCGACCAATCCCAGTGTTCAATGTGGATGGAACCAAGAACGGTGCCAGAAATATCACTCACACAACGGAGTTGATAGTCGATTACCAGGGACATCATGAGAAATTAGAAGCCGAAGTGACGGATTTGGGAAAGGTGCCCATGATTCTGGGATATATGTGGCTGAAGAAGCATAATCTGGAAATCAACTGGGTAACCAGGGAAGTAAAGTTAACAAAATGCCCCCAAACCTGTTATCTCCTATCTGATCGATCGGTTCTCTTGAAATGCCTAGAAGCCCAAGAAATAGAGGATGCCCCTCACATGTACCATCACGTAAAGAAAATGGAGGTTATACCACCACAAAAGGTAGAAAAGACGGCGGAGGAGCTCGTTCCGAAACAATACCATAAGTACCTTGATCTCTTCACAAAAAAGGCCTCTGAATGGATGCCGATAAGACGGCCATGGGATCACGCCATTGACCTAAAAGAAGGGTTTATACCCAAAAAGGCTAAGGTATATCCAATGTCGCAAGAAGAGAAAGAAGAGGTGAAAGGTTTTGTGACAGAACAACTTCCAAAGGGATATATTCAGCCATTGAAGTCCCCACAAACATCTCCAGTGTTCTTTGTACCAAAAAAGGAAGGAATGAAAAGAATGGTACAGGATTACCATTACTTGAACAGCTGGATGATTCCGAATGGCTACCCCTTGCCATTAATATTGCAATTGATAGACAGGTTAAAAGGGGCTAAATTATTCACCAAGATGGATCTCCGATGGGGTTACAACAATGTACGCATCAAAGAAGGCGACGAATGGAAAGTGGCGTTCACGACTGAAGACGGGAGTTACGAACCCCTTGTGATGTTCTTCGGATTAAATAATTCGCTGGCTACCTTCCAAGCCATGATGAACGACACCCTGTCAGACATGGAGTCCTTCGTAATTGTATATATGGACGATATCTTGGTATTTACAAAAAGCACCGATCAAAAGCTTCACGGCCAGGCAGTCTTGAAGGTGCTACAAAGGCTGAAGGAAGCTGACCTATTTATAAAACCGGAAAAATGCTTCTTTTCAGTAGAAAGAGTCGAAATGCTGGGAATGGACGTAACCAGCCAAGGGATTAGAATGTCAGACTCCAAAAGGAAAGGAGTACTAGATTGGCCAATTCCCACGAACGTAAAGGGAGTAAGAAGCTTCCTAGGATTGGCAAACTTTTATTGACGATTCATCAACAAATTCTCCGAAATAGCACAACCCCTAACCAAACTCACAAAAAAGGATAAAACGTGGGAATGGGGGGTTGAGCAGGAGAGGTCTTTTGATAAGATGAAGGAAGCCTTCACCTCTGCACCAATATTAGCATATCCAGACTATAACGCGAAATATCGCTTAGAATGCGATGCGTCTTTATTCGCCACTGGAGCGGTCTTATCTATGGAAAAGGAGGGAAGGTGGCATCCAGTAGCCTTCAGCTCCCACAAAATGACAAAAGAGCAACGTAACTATTCAGTCACCGACAGAGAGATGCTAGCCATCATCCATGCCTTAGAAATATGGCGACATTATCTAGAAGGAGCTAAGCATGAGTTCGAAATATGGACCGATCATGTGAATCTTCAATACTTTATGACCAGCCAAGACCTTAACCGATGACAGGCATGTTGGGCGCAATGGTTATCTTGCTTCAACTACATACTTGTGAGAAAATCAGGAACAAGCATGGGAAAGGCTGATGCCCTTTCGAGAAGGGAAGATCATTCCATAGGGATTGAAGACGACAATAAAGGGGTAACAGTTATCCCTGACTCACGGATAAGGAAATCTGAGATCACCACCATAACCTCGGAAGAAGAGGACATATTGAAAAGCATCTGAGATGCAACCTCGCTGTTGAAAGAATCCGATACAAAAGGGGAACTCAAGGAAGGTTTCCTCTACCACGATAATAAGATCTTCATGCCAAAAGGAGGTATCCGACAACAAGTAATAACTTTATACCACGACTCCACCATGGCTGGACATGGCGGAGCGGAGAAAACTGCAGAGTTGATCTCTCGATATTATATCTGGGAAGGGATGCATCCCAAAATAAAAAACTACTGTTCCTGATGTGAAAGATGCAATCGGATGAAGCCAACTAACCAGGCAGTGCCTGGGAAGTTAATCCCCCTTCCTGTCCCTGAGGGACCATGGAAGGATATCTCCACTGATTTCATAATGGATTTGCCCAAATCAGATGGATATGACGCGATCCTAGTGGTTGTCGATAGATTCTCTAAGGAGGCATGCTTTATTCCCACCAATAGGACCATAACAAGCAAGGGAACAGTGAAGCTTTATAGAGATAATGTATGGAAGCATCATGGACTTCCCACCTCTATTGTATCCAATCGCGGTCCGCAGTTTGCCTCACAGGTTATGGCAGACTTGGCCGCATCTCTTCATATCCACCTTAATTTAAGCACAGCATTCCACCCGCAGTCAGACAGGCAGACGGAGCGAGTGAATCGCGAGTTACAGCAATATCTAAGACTGGACTGTGCCGAAAAACAAGATCAATGGGCAGAATGGTTAAGCCTGGCCCAGTTTACGTATAGCAATCGGCAATCTTCTTCTACAAAGAAGTCCCCGTTCCAAGTCACACGTTCTTATGAACCAAGAATGGGAATAGAGCCGATGATGACAAAAGCCCCAGCAGCACAAGAATTCCTTGATGGAATGAGGCTGACTTTAGATCAAGTCAGAGAAAACCTCGAAAATAGGAGGAAAACCATGAAAGCGCAAGCCGACAAGAAGCAGTCCGCTGCGCTGGAATACAAAAAAGGAGATAGGGTATGGCTAAGCACCGAAAACCTTAATCTCTGGGATACTCAAATCAGCCAAAAGCTGACTGAGTGATGGCTCGGCCCTTATAAATTATTGGACACCAATAACGACCAGAATGTCGTAAAACTACAGCTTCCACGCGGCATGAGAATTCACCCAGTAGTGAATGTCTCCCATGTTAAACCATATAAGGAACGCCTTGATGGCCAACCAACATACAAGCCTGGACCTGTAAAGGTGACAAAAGATGGTTCCAAGGAATTTGAGGTCAAATACATTGTCGCCTCTAGAATGAAGGGTCGATGTTTGGAGTACCTAGTCCACTGGTCTGGATATGGGGAAGAAGATCGGACGTGGGAACCCGCTGATAACCTTGGGTCAGTGAAGGATGCAGTAGCTGATTTCCATCGGATGAACCCGAACGCTCCCAGGAAGCTTAACTTTATTGACGTTGATCATTTCCATGGCCTTTTCCGGCCTTACAACGTGTTTACCGAGTGCAATCCAATCTGGAATCATCTGGAATCCGATTCTTAGGTGGGGGGTAATGTTACAATTTGCCCTAAGCTGCCTGTATCACACTCGACAGACTTAGACTTATTTCACTTTAAGAGCATGTGACCATGAGACTTAGCACATGACTAGTTCACATGACAACCGGCTTGGAGGGATCTGAGCTGTCTGGATGTCAGGCACACATGTGGTAGGGGCTAGACCCTTATCTGCCGAGAGAGTAGCCTGAGCCATGCTATACGCTGGTAATAGGTTGCGCTTCAACCCCCACCTCCCCATCTGGCCCTCAGAAAGAGAGAGATCCCATGGCCATGGACATCGATTATGTCCAGTTAACCCCCACCGATAAAGCCCATCTGATTCAAGAGGGACGTTGCTTCCAGTGTAAGCAAAAGGGCTGTAGATCGTCCAACCATCATGCCGGAGCCGCACCTCCCAGACCTTCTAGAAACCCTAGTCAACCTATGCAGGTCAGAGCCACAGAAACAACCCCTGCCCCGCCCACCAACCCAGTCAGAAACCCAGAAAATTCCATTTTCACCTACGTCAACTCCCTTAGAGCAAAGGGAGTATCTCACAACCTCATCTTGAGAAACCTCCACATCTGCCACAATGACAATTACAAAGAAGAAGAAGAAACCCCTGCCACCACTTCTACTTCAGGTTTTTAGCTTGGGAAGAAAAGAAATCGATGTTTTCTTCCCAGTATGTCACTCCCATGTACACTACTTATACAAACGAATCATCCATGCATCTACCTATTTGTTTGCAATGTGGGAGCAAAGCTAAAGTTGATCTCCAAGCCCTCATCAACAGCAGAGCCACAGGATGCTTCATATCCTGGGAGCAAGTCTGCCGAAACTGCCTCCCCCTCTCTTGCCTCTCCCAACCAATCATCACCCACAATGTTGACAGAACCAAAAACCCTGATGGAACCATACACTTTGTGACCACCCTGAAGGTATCCCTGCCCAAATCCACCCACCACACCCAGACCTTTTTCGTAACCAACCTAGGAAAAGAGAAAGCAATCCTAGGGCTGCCCTGGTTGAAACGAATCAATCCAACGATCAACTGGAGGATGGGACAATGCCTTGTCCCAGACGAACCTGTACCACCCCCACCCCACTGCCATCTTGACCAATATCTAAACAAGACGACCCTCTCCACTTCCCTTGCCATAACAGCCACAAAAGAAGAAGTATCCCTCCCAGATGCATACAGAGAATTTGCTGACGTCTTTGCTGAACCACCTCTGGGTGAACTACCCCCTTCTCGAGGAGAATGGGATTTTTGCATCAAATTGAACCACAACTTCACCCCAAAAATTGCCAAGATCTACCCCCTCAACCCAGAAGAACGGAAGGCCTGCAAGGAATTCACTCTCAAAAATGTCAAAGCTGGAAAGATTCAACAGTTGATCTCCCCCCAAGCCTCCCCCTTTTTCTTCATAGTGAAAAAGGATGGAAAACTCTGCTCCTGCCAGAATTATTGCTACCTTAACTCCCACACTGTCCGGAATGCCTACCCCCTTCCTCTCATCTCTGACCTTATTGACGGGTTTAAGCATGCCAGGTACTTCACCAAGTTCAACATCTGATGGGGCTACAACAATGTCCACATTCACAAGGATGACATCTGGAAGACGGCTTGGGTAAACTTGGAAGGACTTTGGGAGTCACTGGTTATGTTCTTTGGTTTTGTCAACGCCCCATCTCACTTCCAAGCCCTCATGAAACATATCTTCCACGACATGATCACAGAAGGATGGCTGAAAATCTACATGGATGACTTAGGATTTGGAACCAACGATCTCCTCCTACATCAGGAACGAACTTGACGGGTTCTACAATGACTATGGGAAGAGAAGATGTACCTCAAATTATCCAAATGCTCCTTCAACCAGGACCACATGGAATACTTGGGTATGGTAATTCGCCACAATTCGGTCCATCTTGATCCTATTAAGCTCAACACCATCTCCTCCTGGAAACCCCCTTCCACCGTCAAGGAAGTAAGATTATTCCTGGGCTTCTGCAACTTCTACAGATGATTCATACCCAACCTCTCCACCATTGCTCACCCCCTTATTGACCTCACCAAGTCCTCCTCCACTTGGAAGTGGGATAACGACCAGGAAACCGCCTTTTGCTCACTCCAGTCGGCCTTCACATCCCAACCCATCCTTTCCATGCCTGATCTAAACAAATCCTTCTCCATCATGACCGACGCTTCCCTTGTAGCCTCTGGCGGAATCCTACTCCAAGCTGATGACAATGGTGACCTCCACCCCTGTACCTACCTCTCCCAGACCTTCTCCTAAGCTGAACGAAACTATGACATCTACGATTGAGAACTCCTGGCGGTTATCCACGCCCTTACCGCCTGGAAGCATTATCTCTGTGGCACTGGACACCCAGTTACCGTCATTACCGACCACAAAAACCTCTCTTACTTCCGCCAACCTCAGCATCTGAGTAGATGCCAGGCCAGGTGGCTCCTTTCCTCCAGGACTTTGATTTGCAGTTCAAACATGTCCCTGCATCCCAAGTTGCCCCAGCCGATACCCTATCATGATTCTCCTACCCCCCAACTGTCACCAACAATGAGGATGTCACTCTCCTTCCCAACCAATTGTTTGTACGAACCCTTGACGCCTCCATTGCCTCCAAGCTTGCCTCCTCCACTCCCTCAGATCCCTTTGTCCTCACCACTTTTCAATGCCTCACTGACTCGGAAGTACCTCTCACTCACTCACACCCCTCCGACTGGTCCTACACCAACAACCAGCTGTACTACCAGGGCTGCCTCTACATCCCAGCCTCACTCCGCCATGATCTTGTTGCCCACCTGCACTCTTCACCCAGTTCTGGACACAGAGGAATCTTCCACACTCAGGCACTGGTCCAAAGGGACTATTGGTGGCCAGGTCTGGCCTCCTTTGTCCACAAATATGTCCTGGGATGCCCCATCTGTCAGGCATACAAAGTCAACACCCATCCGACCATCCCTGCGCTGTTCCCTCTTCCCTCCTCTGCAACTCACCCCTTCCAACAGATTTCCCTGGATCTTATCACCAACTTGCCCCCTTCCAATGGCTTCAATTCTATTCTGGTCATGGTCGACCATGGACTCTCAAAGGGGGATATTTTTATCCCTTGTACCAAAACCATTGATGTGGCCGGCATTGCCACACTCTTTTTCCACCACATATATCCCCGATTTGGACTTCATGACAGGGTCATCTCAGATAGAGGGCTCCAATTCGCTTCCGCATTCAGCCTAGAACTGGCTAGACTCCTTCAATACGACGTAGCCCTATCCTCCCCTTATCACCCCCAAACTGATGGCCAAATGGAATGTCTCAATCAGGAACTTGAAACATACCTCTGTATCTACTGCCAAGGTTCTCCCACATCCTGGTCTCAGTTCCTCTACTGCTGAATTTGCACACAACACTTCCCCCCACTCTTCCACCCACCAATCGCCATTCTATCTCATGATGGGATATGAACCCTGTTCCTACCCACCCCTGGGTAAAACCTTCCTCCCTGCCCTAGAACAATGAATGACCGCCTTAGATGAAGCAAGGAAGGAAGCCCTTGCTGCACATGAGAAAGCATGCCTTATCATGCAGGACAGAATCTGCTCTAAATTTGTCCCCTGGAAACAAGGAGACAAGGTCTGGCTTGAAGCCAGAAACCTCCAATTCCCTGGAGCACACCCAAAACTCTCCCAACAACATCACAGCCCCTTTCCCATTGAAAAGGTCATCTCCCCCCTTGCCTACTGCCTAAAACTTCCCCCCACCTGGAAAATCCACCCCGTCTTCCATGCCTCCCTTCTTTCCCCTTTTAGAACTACTGCCAAACATGGAACTCTGTTTTTAGAACCACCCCCAGAAACTATAGACAGAGATGAAGAGTACGAAATCAAAATGATCTTAGCCCATTGTGGATTGCACTGAAGAAGACAATTTCTGATTAGATGGAAGGGATATTCATTGGCTGAAGACACCTGGGAACACAAAGACAATCTAAAACATTCCCAGGAACTTCTCAATGCTTATAAGTCCGACCACCCCTTGGAATTTCCCCCATCACTTTCCTCCTCCAACTAACATGTCATCTCTGTCTTCCTACATCTCCTCCCCCTCTGCCTCCCCTGACTCCCATACTTCCCCCCTGCCCAACGATTCGCCTATCCTCCCCATCCCTGAAGATTTTCCTATCCACCTTAACTGCCTGCCAGTTGACCGGCTTCATATTGTCCTAGCTACCATCTTGGAAAGCCCTACCCTCACTTTTTCCTTAGAACAGTCCACAGTCTTCCCTGGAACCACTCTTCTCCCCCCATTGGCCAATGTCTATTGATCCATTGCCCTCAGTCGCTTCCACCTTGTGAACTTCCCCCTTGTAGAACCACGCTCTCAAGCATATGATTCTCTGACTCAGGGAATGGTGGAATCGAGCAACCTGGTTCTGGACCTATTAGCAGCCAAAGGACTTGGTATACTGCTGGATTTCCTCCCCCCAAACCTCCTTTGTCCCCACATCCGCCCCATTCTTGAACTCCTCTCCAGCCCTAACCTCCATTACTATCTCCACCCCCCAAGCTACCATCAAGACCCCATCCCTCGTGGTACCTCTATCTCCCTAGCCAACTGCTTATCTTCTCCACCCCTCCTCCCATCTGATGTCCAGGAAGCCGAACAACAACAGTTCTTTCAGGACAGGCGGCACTTGTCTCCCTTCACAAGTGTTCGCACCAACTGGAGGGGACTTCCTCGCACCCAAACCATCCCCTCTTCCCCTCACATCAACAACAAGGCTGCGCCTCTCCCTGTTTGCCTGCCTTCACCTTCCCCCCTCATTACAGGCCCCCCTGATCAGACATGTTTTATTTGTGGGGCCTCTGACCACTGGAGGATCTACTGTCCCCAATATCGATGCCCATACTGCAACTGTTACAGGATCATACTTTTTCACTACCAAAGATGACTACACTTTGGCTACACTTTGATTAGTGTCAGTCAAATGTCAGTCAGACTTTGACTATGCTTTTTTACTACCAAAGTTGCTGTCAGTCAAACTTGACCTGACTTTCTAGACCAAGTCTGTAGATCTGATCTCTGCCATGCACAAGCTGCATGGCCACCCTGATCTCTCCATTCCTAGATGCTATGCATGTCTTCCATTCTGCCACACC
>JBBPKK010001203.1:0-11133 GCA_038089215.1 Tylopilus vinaceipallidus | reverse complement strand
AGCGATGTCCAAAGAATCATATCTGCTCGCTTAGTCACCTCCGCGCTGCAACAACTCATGAATCGGCATTACCGCGTCGTGCATCGATGTGCCAGCGAGCGTATCTTCGCCTTCCTCTCACTGCCGTTTGAAATCGCTGCCCCTGTTGACAAGTTGCGGCCCAAGCCTGAGCCAGGCCAAGCCGAACCCTATCCTACGGCCTAGGCCCAGGCTTGCGCTTTTGCAAGGCCCAAGCCCCCCCAAGCCGAGCTTGAGTCGGGCTGTGCACATCGCTAGCGTAAAGCGGAACGACCTGCGTCATCGTTCGTTACCATAGGTCGCGTAGCATGATATTCCCCCTCCACAGACACCTCTCTACAGGTATATATAGGCCCCCACCTGTCGTAGATGGTTTTCGTCGTCTCCCATCATGCGTTGGTCGTATCGTCAGCTTGCTCTCCTGTCTCAACACAAGTAGGCAGTCCAAAGCCTTGGAGTTCATCGCGCGCCTCCGACGGCCATTCGATGCGCTAATGTTCGCTCGGATTTGCAACATGGAGGAACACGGGAGGGTTGGATAGAGAGCATGATCAAAGTTCAGATAGGAGAGGACGTGTCGCTGAACAAGTTCATCGACGGTGCACGCATATTGCACGCGCTTTGGTGAGAGCTGTTAGTTATGTTGTTTCTTCCTGATCGACTTAAGCCTCTCAAGCTTCAAAAGATCAGGCTCGTCGAACATGCTCGTGATCGCACCGCCAGTGCCGATAGACGCCAAATGCCTTCAACAGCAGGAGCTCTGAACTTCTGGCTTTTATGATCAACGACAGTACGACATACACTGCGGATTTTTGACAGGGATTGAGTCGCAATTCAAGATCGTGTCAGTTACAATTACCAACGCTTCGGCAAGTTTTTCCCCATCGTCTTTTTCAGACAAAATCCCATCGCACGGCAGGAACTAGGATGGCAGTATACAAGATCAGGTATGTATATTTGCCAGCTTTCCAGATATTTTCTTCGTGTTCCGAATTTATATCCTCGGGCCGCAGCAAAGCGGTGATTAGCAGATCGAGCACAGCATCACCATGGATGTATCAGATACAAGAAACATGTTCACAATGAGTGGCGGGAGACATCCATCTTATCCAGTGCTGCATCATATAACGTGTTGAACGCACCTTGCTCGATGTCCAACTGAACGATTGTAAGGAATATATTAGGTTCTGGAAGAAGGACGACCGGGAATGTGACCTTATGGCTTTGCATCAGTGATGCTTCAGCATAATCGAGTTTCAAAAAAACACGGCCTGTGGGTGATATATCATCCACTTAACCAGCAGAACACCGCAGCATTCGGTATACAATGCATCAGTAGGACATGCGGGAAAGGAACCGCACCATACTCTTCATCGTTGATATCGAGGAAGCCCGCGCTGGGCCCTTGCTCACCCGAGATAAAGGACAGGAGAGAGAGACTCCACTCCACCAGCATGAGACTACTACGTGTGAGCTGCGCTCGGCATTAGCCGCTGTGCATTGGGGTACAGCAAGAGAGTCACTAGCAGATCATCACCGACTAATCCCGCGTGCCGATCAGTTTCAAGGTTTCTTGTACCAGTCTGATGGTCACCGTGCCACGTCTTCGAGTAACAGCACCGCCCACTCCTTACACTCCACGGAATTCCATGATGGTAGTTAACATGTTCAACACTTGCTATTCAGCTCGAGTGTCCTGCTTCTCTGATGTCGATCTCTGCCTTGGATTTGTGCTGTTGCTCTGTGATTCGTCACAGAGACAGTGATCAAATGGTTTGAGTGGCGGATATTTCAAGAGAACGTGCAAGGGCGTCCGTCAGTACAAAAATACACACCTCCACCATCAAGATGTCTTCCGCTGGTCCAGCCGTGCAGAGTGGCATCTACAATATTCAGAGTTCTTCAGGAGCATTTATGCAGTTTACTTCCGACCAGACCGACACTAACGCGACACTCAATTACAGCAGTACATACTTACCACAGCAAGTAGGTTCATCGACGCATATTTCCGAGTCGCCTGACCATCCACCCCGTTGTCGAAAGTGGAATGTGCAGAGCACAGAGGATGGGACGTACACTATCCAGAACCAGAAGTACAGTACATACATCAGCACTTCTACTCCGGCTCCATACCTGTCCTATGTTCAGCAAAGCACAACACCATACTACTGGTACATCAAACAAAACGCAACAAATAAATATGTGTGAGTAACCATTTCCGTCCTCTCCCATCCAGGTTGTAATGCTATCGTAGGATTTCGCCTGATGAGACATATGCGCTTGCACTGAATGACCAATATAATATCGGCGAAGCAGTAAGTAGGGGAGTGTCCATGTCGCATCAGCACTGAGAGTGTTGTCTTCCAGGTGATATTGTATGGATGTTGCTATTCGCCTAATGGCTTGTACGCCCCGGACCTCTTCCAATTTTTACCGGTGTCGAACCCGTCTTCTTCATTGACAACGAGTCCCACCACAAGCAGCCCATTCCCTCTGAGCACCACCAGCCAGACCACACCATCCACGAGTGCTGGTAGCCAAACCACGGCTGAGCGCGACGCGACCATGGGCCATATGACGGTCTCAAGCTGGTTTTCACTTGCTGTCACCTTCATTGGATTATTCGTTTTGTTGATCGTCCTAATCATCATCCTTTACTTTACGGGATACAGAGTTCATCGACGCAAATGCGATGACTATTATTAATTCCGGCAAGACGTTTCAAACGCCAGACCGGTGCATGATTCACCTGGCTTGCCTGTCAGGATTCACGTACTGCACAGGAGATCTTGTCTATGAATATATTTCGTTTGTGTGTAACGGATACACATGTCAGTGAGCTGTGACAAATACACCCTGTGGAGTGAATGCTCAGTTCCTCGTCAACCGGCCTCATAAAGGTTGAACGGGGCGCGAGGGTGTACATAATGCATTCAAATGGTGTGAGGATATTGGCGAAGACCGAAACAAACTAATGCCGGACGAGCGATGGTGTTTCGGCGCATCGATAATGTTCATGTACGAGAAGTATTGCAAGATCATTGGATTGGACGGCCGCAATAAGTGCATCTTGACGTTGAGAGGTAATACTGATGAAATTCGTCCCCCTATCGCCTTTTCGGATGGCACACGTCGAACTCATAAACATTGGCCGGGGAACATCGACCCACCACCTTCACTAATACAATCAATATGTTGGAGACACTAGGCAGGGCACATGCCGGTATCTTGTAGAGGATCCAGGATGTCTGCTCAGCCTGCGCGCCATGCTAACGAACGTGATACCTTCCATCAGTCGGGGAGCAATCAAGTTGTGAAACACAGGTTCGAGTTGCCCAGCGTTGTCGTGCTGTGCGAACAGCTCCGCTGGTTACCACACCCAAGGATGGATAAGAACCCATCTTATTTCTGCATCACCTTTCTATCGCCCCCTCGATGGTTGCGGTCGTGGAATTCATCAGAGAAGCGTTCACTGCATTCTTCAAGAACACACACATCAACAATCCCAACCAACTCTCCGCATGAATCACGCCAGAACTTGCACGGCGGGCTCACTGAGCACGACCGGATTTATTTACCTACCAACACGCAAGACCCCAGCTCAGTTGCCCTCACTGGTGATCTAATTAACCTCCACTCGGGACTGCCGACGGGAGCCCGATCGGCCCTCAGCCGGGCCAAGTACACGGGAACCATTGGCAATGAGACTTGTCAAAGTTTCGACGTTATAGGCGAATCGTGGATTGGACTGGAGTCCGACACGAAGAGGCCGCAGACCACTAAAGCCCAGCGTGATTTAGAACGCATGGTTCAGATAGAGTCCGATCGCAGTGCCGCTGATCTGCATTGAGGCGCGGCTACTGGTTTCCTGCAGGGTGTACTGCACCAATAAGTCGGCTCACGGATGTCAAGGACATCTAGGAATTGAGCTGTCTGGGGATCTGTCTGGGGAAGTCGTGTCTGATCTGAAGGTGTTCCGACACACTCAGAAACACGGGGAGATGGGGCAATAAAACGCAGAGATCAGGCCCACAAGGCGCCAAGGACGAGGCGAGCGAGGCTCGAGTTGAGGAAACAACAAGGCAGGCGGACTACTATGGAATAAAGGTAATGAGGAGGCCAAGGCGGCAGCGAAGTCAGGGAGAGGACACGTGGGATGGGATAGGGGAAACACCCAGGGAGCAAGAGTGCCATGTCGATATTGGAGACTGGCGGGGATTTCCGTGCCGCGCGGCACGCCACCCTCCTTCAACCGGAGCCCGAATCTCCCAAAGCACAAATTCCGTACTACGACGACGCCGGTTACGCAAAACGACATGACAGTGCCTAGGGCGCTCAAGACCAAGGCACGCTCCGGCCTACTGCACACACGCGATGACGACAATGAAGCGCTGCACATCGCATGTGCACAGAGGCGACGATCGACAATACACTGCACGCCGCACGTACGATGGCGCCGCTGGCAGGGCAGGGCCACAGCGGCGATGGGGGTGAGCAGGCTGGAGAGGCGGCGATGATGGCGGCAATTTGAACGCGCGCTCGCGCACCCCGGGGGTCCTGGACAATGCAGCCCCACTCGCACCAACGATGACCCCTTGCCCCACGCATGCTCGACCTCACAGCACGGTTCCGCCTGCCACGACGGCGACGCGCGTCCATGGCAACGTCCACGTCCGCGGTGCTGACAGCACGGGCTTGTCCCCACGGCACCACGATGACACACACGGTCGGCACTATGACAGCGCAACCACATAGGCAGTCAATCTCGCCGTGCCCACTCGCCAACGATGTCAGCGGCGGCTACACATACCCAATGGACATGCCCGGCAGCGCAAGAGGGCCGCCCCCATCATGCCGATACCACCACCGCTGCTCGCCGTGGCCAATCCTACCGTGCTCAGGACGACGACGGCAAGGGGGCACTGACCCACCGACACCGACATTAGAATGAATGGCCGATGGCCAATGGCACCCACCGCGACCGGCACGCTTGCGGTGCCACTGTCACGCTGATCCCAGAGGGCTGCCCTCGAATCCCACGGCGCGCCGATGACGGCGCACGCCTGTGGACAGGTCTCGGCGGCGCACGAGCGCTCCTGATGCCATCACGACGGCCGCAGCAGGCACGCAGGGCCAATGCCACCCCGCGACGACGACGCAGGAGGGTGATGGCCCCACGCCACCACGACGGCGGCAGCCCACCGCAACGACGGCCCCCCAAACGACGCGGGGTGGTGGCAGTGCCGCGCTTTATCGAGCATCGTGCGACGCACGGTAGACTACAGGTATTAGATCCGACTGTTTTTTTTTTTTTTAATATTTTACATAAAACATGGCCTCCATGACAAGTTTACCTTCTCCTGGAGCGACAATGTACATCTTTGCATGCCACGGGGCGTCCAGAGCACTGTGTAGGCGCAGCCGATCGGACGAGAGGGACAGAAATGTGCACGCTTTGCGCGTGTAGCGTTCTTGCCGCCGTGCGCTTGAGCTGTCAGTGGTAGATGGCTTTTGTGTGAGCACACCCCCCGCCGACGGCTGCGTCGTCTCCCTCACGCTAGTTGGCCCATGATCCACGTTTCCAATCTGTAAACGACACGTCGAAAAGAAAAGAAAGAAAGAAAAAAAAAGAGTACCGCGAAAATCGTAAAAACCTACAATGCCTCGTCCATGAGTGGGTCCCATAGTACGCACCAACAATCGACACGAAGAAAGGAAAAAATAGACGGATATGATGGTCATCCCGGATATCTCGCCCCCGACGGGGGGTGAACCGTCACACTACCGCCTGCGCCGCATAAAACGCCATCGCCTGCGCCAGCCACACCTCCTCCACGCCCCGCCACCACCCCTCCAGTCCGCGCCGCGCCCGTGCCCGCGCCTCCCCCACCACCTTCTTCACCCGGATCCGAAACGCCGCCGAGACCGGCCGGTGGTCCGACACCGTCACCTCCCAGCGCCGGTAGCCCAGCAACATCACCCGGTCCGCCTCCTGCGCACGCCACAGCACCCGGTCGCACCACGCCGGCACGCGCCGCTTCTCCGACGTGTCGTACGCGTCCGACTGCCGGTCGTACTTATACGTCGGCGCAAACGTCAGCGGGCCCTCGTGGAACCCGCGGAGCCGAAAGGCCCGGTTGTGCGTCATCTCCTTGTGCAGCTGGTCGTGCGCGAGGAGCGTGTCGAGCTCGTGCGCCTGCACGGCCGCGATCACCGCGTCGCGCCGCTGATCGATGCGGTAGTTCATGTCGCCGTTGAGCTGGTTCACAATGCCATCAGCACCTCGGATACCCCACGGGAATCATGACGTACGAAAACGATCTCGTGGTCGAGGACCATCGACCCGTCACCCCCACCGACATACTCGACATCCCGGACCGCCTCGGCAGGGAACACGTTCGCCTCCTCGAGAAACGCTGCCACGTCTGCGTTCCGCTGACGGACGTGATGCTGCCCCGCAGCCAAATGGCAGTTAATAAAACACAGACTCGAATCGTCGATCACGAAGCGCGCCACGATGCCACCCTGTTCGTACACCATCCGTCAGCACATGCACCCCACAACGCGCCGAGAACCGCGCACCTTGTTCCCATACCGCCCGCCCATGCCGCGCTTGATGGTCGCGATCGCGACATCCTTGAGCGACGCCTTCTCCGCATGCTTCACAAACACGCACGTAAACAAGCCCACCAAACTCTCCGTGTGAATCACCGCATACGGCGCGTCCGCGGGCATCGCGAGTTTGACCGCCTGGATCAGGCGGTCGTGCCACCGTTTATAGCTCGACGTCACCCGCTCGTCGAGCTTGCCCTCGTCCCCCTTCTTTTTGCCCCCCAACAAGACCGTCTTAGCGGCCATGCTCCGCGATTCCAGATCGATGACCTCCTGCAAGCCAAACGCGATGATGTCGGGACTGTCAACGGACGTGAGGACGTCATGCAAGAAGCGCGCGTTCTCGGGGTCGCCCGTCAGCGCATCGGGCTTGGCCGCGTCGACGTTCCAGGTCACGATGAGCACGGTGAGGTCGCGGAACGTGCTAAACGCCGGTTCGCGCTTCAGCAGCTCTTGCTCTGTCCCAACCATCAGTCGATCCCACCCAGCGCCAACACGAGCACCACTGACCTATCTGGTCCACGCCGAGCAGGCCGTCCCAAAACTTGATCTGCTCGTCCCGTCCCACGCTCACCACGACGAGCTTGTGCCGCTCCATGATCGCATACGGGTCCACAAAGACCCGCGAGACGGGCAGCCCGCCGTGCGCGTCCCAGCAGTTGGTCACGACCCACGGCTTCGCGCTCACGTCGTACACCGCGATCGTCCCCTTCCGCCCGCCAGCCCAGAGGCGATCATGGACGCCCTCCAGACACAACACATCGGACGCGCTCACCTTGACCACTTCCACGCACGCAGGGACCCCGTCGTCCGTGACCACATTCCAGATGCTCACAAAGCCGCCCTCGTGGCCCAGATAAACGTGGTCCACATCCGAGGGGAGGATGGTGCCCGAAGTGACTGCACCCGCGTGTTGGTTCGGCATTACCGCGCGGCCAATGCTCCCCGGTGCATAAATGTCGTATATCCGAATGACAGGAATCGACGCCGTGCCAATGCCGCTCACGTCCGTCCGTGTGGCCGTCCACAAGAGCCCCCCGAGCAACTTGACAAATTCGGCCTTCTCGCCGAGGCGATAGACCCGAGGCGCCGTGTACACCAGATGGACGCCGTCCTCGTGGCTCGCACCGAGGCCCGAGCTCGCGTTCGCATTCGGGTCAAAGATGAACGTCTTGCCCGCATCGTCCACGGTGACCATTCTCGGCCCATGTCGGAACATGTGCGTGACATGGGAGGCATGAATGCTCATCTTGGAGGATGTGAAAACCCCCATCTGAATGTCCACCTCGAGTAAATGTCCGTCCTTTGTTCCGACCCAGAGATATCTGCCCCTGTCTGTTTCGTCGCGAACGGGCTTGAACTCGAGACAGGACACTGGGGAACCCCTCATGCCGTCTCTGGTATCCAGGGTCCAGGAAGGTGCCTCGTCGGACAAGATGCTGTAGAATTTGATGTGATGGCCTGACGCTACCGCGATGCCTGTCCCAGCCACGGCGACATGTCCCGAATGCGATGGTACCTGGATCTTTTGTTCTACGAAGCCAGGGCTGGGTATGCCAGGAGGACGTCTCGAGGAGCGACTTGAATCCGGAAGGGACTCGGCACTGCGCAGACGGGGATCTTCCTCTGAACCAGACTCGTCTTCCGAGGAAGGAGAGCGTGCGTGACGCTTTGGGGGTAACTTGTCGCCCAGTCCGATCGTGCGGGTGGGTGGCGGCGGGAGGCCTGCGCTCCCGAGAGGTTTGCGTTCCCCAACTGGTGGAGGGGTGTCAACAGACGCGCTCTGTTGGGGTATCGAACGTGCCGGTAGCGGTGGCGCAAAAGAGTGTTCAGGACCACTGTCTTCCTGAGTGGCCCGACGAGATGGAAGTGGGGGTGCTCTGGGGCGCGTGGGCGTGGTTGTGGTGGAGCTTGGAAACGAGGCCTCTTGGAGTGCGTCAGGAGTAGATAAACCGTTCGACCGGCGAGGTGGGCGTGGCGGAACGTGTGCAGTTGACCGAGGGGGGAGTTTTGGCTTGGAAGGCGACGAGAAACTATCGCTCGAGCTACCGGATAGCTTCCGCTCGTGGTGTATCCCGTTCGCGTAGGGTGATCCATACGGAGCGCTCGTTATCCGAGGTTTCATTGCCTGAGGCGAGCAAACCTCTGACAACTCTGATACCTCTGAATCGGCATCGGAAAAAGGGCTATACTGGGACGAAGCGGAGCTGCCGGGGAGCTCTAGGCTATCTTCCCGTGCAAAAAGCGCCGAATTAAGTGGCCGTGGTGAAGCCGGCCGAGCGGGTAATAGAGGTGGACTAGTTACGAGTATGCCTAGCTCGCTTTGCGACGACGGATGGTCATCGCGTGAGTGGGGTTTGGAAACATCTATAGTCCTGCACGGTATCTATTGTAAAACCTCAGGTGACGGCAAGTGGTGGGAGACTCACGCAAAACGGTCCCGCATGGCCGCAACGCTGCCTGCGCGTGCGGACATATCCATACCAGGCAAGGAAATTTCAGCGAAGTCGCCGACTGAAGGCGATTGAGAAAGACCAAGAGCTCCGGGTTTGGCGTGCCGGGGAGGGATTGCGGGCGGTTCGTGCTGAACCGCGGACGAGTCACTCTGTGATGATGTTACGGGGAATCTTGGAGGTGGTTTGGGAGCCGTGGGCCGTGCTGAGTCCGACTTGGTCTGTGCCGGCAACCTGTAACAGGGCAAGTGTGAACATAACGAGGAGCAGTCCACGACCGCAAGGAAAGAAAAAGCGAGAGGATGGGCTACTCACGAAAACCGGTTCCGCAGCGATGCCACGCTACTCAAGGATCCGTCCTCGATGCTCTCCTCCGTGCCATGACTGCTGTGTTCGGGGCGCACACTGAGTAGTTCTGGCTCGGGACTGGCCCTAGGCGACCGTAAGGCACGTGGTGCTGGAACCGGGCGAAGGAGAGGTGAGACCACGGGAGAAGACTTTTTGGTTCTGGGAGGGGGCGGCGGCGGCGGCGCACGCTTCAGTGTGGTCGCCTTCGGGTCCGAGGTGGGTTGGTTTTGAAGAACATTGGCGACGGGGAGATGGTGCGGAAAGCGATCTTCGGGGGCAAGCGCGGCGCGTGGTCGGGCCCGCGGGGTGGCTGCTGGTTTAGGGGCTAAGGCGGCCAGACTGTGCGAGGATGCGGGTGGGGGCGAAACAGGTTTGAGGTGCGCGCTGGGCGAGGCAGCGGTGGCAATCTGCTCGAATCTGGACTTGAGGCTTTGGATGGAGGCGATGGGGGCCGATTCGATGCTGCCATCTGCCATGGCTGGAGAAGCGGAAACGCAGTCAAACGGTCATACGCGGGGGCCGTGCAAACGAAGGGGGGCCGAAGCTCGGAGAAGACCCTGCGAGTCGCGGGTCGAGTGGCGTCGCTGTCGTCGTCGTCGTCGTCGTCGAAGAGTCCGAGTTCGCAACTCCGAATAGTGTCATTTTCCATTTTCGACTGCTCGTTCACAGCCTTGGCAAGATTGGAATGTTCTCACATCACAGCAGTTGTTCACCACACAAGGCTTGAATCGACTGTAATGTATACCGCAGCGGACAGAGACCCGGGCCAGAGCAACGTTTACAAGCAGGTAACGAGCAGCCTCGTGCCGTCAGAAACGCTGGCAGCAATGTCACCTCGGAGCAGACCCCGGACCAATCGGGTCTGCGCTTCTGCAGGATTGTCTTGCGAGTTGTGATTGGTTCAGACTTTTGTTTCCGTAGGTTCAACGTGGTTCTCTCTCTCATAATATGTATGGACCCATGATGCTGCGGTGACATTCGCAATCTAATACATACGGACCGCAAGCCAGACGATTCGTTCTCACGAGTGTAGTTTCATGTCAGTCGCCCTGGAGCCTCAAGCGAGGGTCACAGTCGTCGATGGCTTTCGTGTGCCAGACGTCCAGCCTGCCGCGCCAACTGGGATGGGGCAAGACTGGACGGCGCGTGGTCGCAATCGGCCAATCGAGATGGCCTTCGGCAACGTTTCCCTATATTATCCCCGGCAACCATTACGGTGGCTTTCTGGACGAATGGGTCAACTGGAGGGGGTACAAAAAGAGACGATCGTGATGGCAACCCAGAGATACCATACCGCCCACCCGTCTACCCATGCCCTTGGAAACGCGCGTCGATGTGTTGATCATTGGCGCAGGCCCTGCCGGGTTGATGTGCGCCACCGCACTCGCAAAGGCAGGTGCAAACGTGAGGATCATTGACATACGGTATGCAGCCCGTGCCGTCGTCGTCGCCACCCCTTTCGGCTGAGTGCCGGTTGGTGCCAGTCCCGTAGGTGTTGCGGCGGGTCAAGCGGACGGTATTGCATCGAGGACGACCGAAGTGATGCAGGTATGAGCTCCTGCTCCTCTGCGTGATGCTAGCCATGCCTCCAACTCTTGCAACAGAGTTATGGGCTCGCAGAGCGCTTGGTCCGAGAGGCAAGACGCACGTACTCGTCTGTACGCGAAAGTCTGCTCGACCGCACGACTGACACCCCGAACAA
>JBBPKK010001202.1:0-11149 GCA_038089215.1 Tylopilus vinaceipallidus | reverse complement strand
TGTCAGGGACACACCCAAGAGATACACTGGAGGCTAGGAATGTGTTGGATAAACCAACTAGTTGCCCGGTAGAGATGGACTCAATACCAGATGTATGGTTCAGGGGAGAAAAGACTATATCAAAACTAAGGAAATACATGGGTGTGGACCGCCCTTATATACGTTTGAGCTAGGCCTAATTAGGTAGGGTGGTCCATGCGAGAACGATAACCAAATAAGGGAAATGAGTCAAAGTGCGTCAGGGTGAGTCATGCCAAGTCATGATGGAGGCAGTGACACAGCCCGTAACCAGAGTGACCATCATGCACAGTCGCGATGACATCATGCACAGCATGGATGAGTCAAGGCACAGTCGTCATGAGTCACTTGCCTGATTAGGTAGCCATGAGTCATGTTTGGTCATGGTGACTTGTCTAGAGTCCTCGGTAAGTCCCGTCGGCTGTGCATCCCGATGTGGAAGTGAAGTCTGAAGAGGAAATCGGGTATGTGCCTAGACCGTATGGTCAGAAAGAGAAAAGGAAAAGAGATAGGGTTAGGGGCAATGTTAGGTAAGCATGAAAAGTTCTTTCATCACCCCCCTTCTAGAATCGACGTCCCGGCGATTGGAGCGTCTTCAAATGCCTCAGAGGGCAGCCAGTTATACCGTTGTCGAAATTCCAAAAATTCGGGAGTGGTGAAAAGACCTGTGGGGAGAGGAATGGGGGTTCGAGAGCAAATGGGGCAGGTACAAGGGGAGTCCGGGGTGTTCTCATCGACTTGTCGCAGCGCCATTCGTGGCTGGGGGCGCGGCTTGGTTGGATGTTTTCGATGGAACTGTTTGATTTGTTCCCGGAGATGATCGGCGTCCTTGTCCCTGATCCATGTGTCTTCCTCTCGTGGATTTCCTTCCTTGTGTACCAAGTACTCAACCAGCCTGTGGCATTCTCGACTGTCCCTGATGGAGAGGGGTCGAGGGGCGTGAGTTACTTGGAGAGCAGGGGATGTGATCTCCACCGGTTGGTCTCCCTGTCGGTATGGCCAAAGGAGCGATTCGTTGAAGACTGGGTGGATGTTCCGCCAGCCTTCAGTGAGCTTTAGCTGGTAGGCAGACGCACCGATCTTCTTGACCACCTTGAATGGACCATAGAACTTCTGGTCCAGTTTCTTGGCTGGTCTGTCCGATTGTATGTGTGCGGCATCCAAGAGGACTAGGTCTCCTGGTTTGTATTCTGTTCGCTCCTTAGCGTTCCGATCGTGGAATTTCTTCATTGCGGTTGCGGCGTCCTTCAGGGCTTGTTCTGCTTCTGCCTGGGTGTCCTTCATCTGTGCCAAGAATTCGTCCGTGGAGTCGTTGCGCACCTCCTTTCGTGTGCCTTCGAATGCACGGGGTTGGTGACCGTAATTGAGAACGAATGGGGAGTGCTGGGTGGTGGAGGAGGTTTTGGAGTTGTGTGCAAACTCCGCCGTGGCCAGTAGTTCAACCCAGTTGTTCTGCCTGTTGTTGCAGTAGATCCGCAGGTATGTCTCGACTTCTCTGTTCATCCGCTCGGTCTGACTGTCGGTCTGTGGGTGGTATGCAGTCGAAGGGTTGCCTTCGATCTTCAGGAGCGTGTAGAGGTCTTTCATGAAGTTCGAGACGAACTGGGATCCCCTGTCTGAAATAACCTTGGTGGGAAGGCCGTGCAGCTTGAAGACGTTTTCCCGGAATATCTCTGCGACTCCGCATGCGGTGATATCTGTGCGGACCGGGAATAGTCTGATCATTTTGCTGAAACGGTCTACAACCACCAGTATTGCATCTTGTCCTTGGGATTGCAGTAAGGGTCCGATGAGGTCTACGGAGATGTGTTGCCATGGTTGGGTGGGTACTGAGTGCGGGTTTAACGGCGTAGTTCCCTGCTGGGTTCTAGCCTTGTTCTTTTGGCAAGCGTCGCACTTCCACACGTAGGCGTCCATGTCACGTTGCAGGGTTGGCCAGTAGTATGTTGTCATAATGAGGTCTCTGGTTCTTCTGGCCCCTGGGTGCCCTGCAGCTGGGTGGTCGTGGTTCTCCTGTAGGATTCGTTCCCTAAGCGCTTTGTCCGTTGGGACGTACGTGAGTCCCCTCCATTTGATGATTCCATTGTGTTCTTTCCAGTCTGAGTTTGCTTCCTTGATGCCTTCTCGGGCGTAACGCTCTCGTTTGTACTGGAGTTTTCGGATGGTTTCGTCGATGGAGGTGACGGTTTGGATGAAAATTTCATTTGGAAGCAGGATTTGAGCTTTGTTATCGAGCTCCACCCCCTCTTCATAGTCTGGCCTCCTGGACAGAGGATCTGCAGGGTTCGTGCGGCCTGGTCTGTGCATGATCGTGAAGTGGTACTCCTGCAGTTGTTGCTGCCAGCGGGCTTGTCGGCGTGACAAGTCCTGGGGCTTCTTGAAGAATTCGAGATTCTTGTGGTCTGTCCAAATCTCGAATGGGTGGGTCGCGCCAAGGAGATAATGGCGCCAGCTCTTGAGAGCCCACATGATTCCGAGCATTTCCAGGTCAGCGGCGTGGTAGTTCCGCTCCGCGTCATTGAGACTCCTGGAAATGAAGGCGATTGGCTTCCAAACGTCGTCCTGTTTCTGGGACAGGACCGCTCCCAATCCGATGCCTGAGCCATCTGTTTCAACCTGATATGGGGCGTCTGCCGTGGGCATTGCCAACGTGGGTACCTCCGCTATTGCATCTCGGAGGGTGACAAATGCCTTTTGACAGGCCTCGTCCCAATGGAAGTCCTTCGTCTTGGAGGTGAGCGCGTTTAGGGGGCACGCTATCTTAGAAAAGTCCTGTATAAACCTCTGGTAGAAGTTGAGGAATCCGAGGAATGATCGGACATCCTTCTTTCCTTTTGGAACGGGCCAGTCCCTTATGGCTTTGGCCTTGACTGGGTCTACTCTGGCTCCTTCGCCAGATACGATGAGTCCGAGGTATTCCGTCTCGGTCTGTTCGAATTTGCACTTCTCGTGCTTCAGCCACAGCTTGTGTTCTCGGAGGCGTTCCAGAACCTGCTTCATGATCTTTCGATGTTCCTCGATAGTGGCCGTGAAGATGATGATGTCGTCCATATAGATAAGGACGTGGCCTTCATCGATAAGATCTTTGAAGATGTGGTTCATCATTGTTTGGAACGTGGCCGGGCTGTTCGTCAAACCAAAGAACATTACCAGGGGCTCGAAGAGTCCGCGGTTTGTCTGGAATGCCGCTTTCCACTCATCTCCTTCCTTCATTCGGATATTGTTGTAACCCCACCGAATGTCTAGTTTGGTGAAGTATTTGCTTCCATTGAGCTTATCGATGAGCTCTCCGATGAGCGGAAGGGGGTAGCGGTTTTTGACCGTTATGGCATTGAGCTTCCGATAGTCCTGGACCGGTCGGAG
Organism: Tylopilus vinaceipallidus; assembly: GCA_038089215.1. Classification (NCBI taxonomy): domain Eukaryota; kingdom Fungi; phylum Basidiomycota; class Agaricomycetes; order Boletales; family Boletaceae; genus Tylopilus; species Tylopilus vinaceipallidus. The sequence goes on along the minus strand of JBBPKK010001202.1, from coordinate 7,768 downwards.
TTTGCCATCCTTCTTTTTGACAAAGAAGAAGGGGGAGGCGAACTGCAACTTGGATGGTTTGATCCGTTTGGACATCAGATTCTCTTCTAAGAAGGCATCGAGCTCTTTCTGTTCGACAGGGGACAGGTTATAGATTTTCCTGTCTACGGTGTGATCACCGTCGATCAGATCGATGGCATGGTCCCAAGGGTGGCTCGGAGGAAGTTCGTCGAACGACTCCTTGCTGAAGATGTCTTTGTATTGATGGTACGCCCTTGGTACCGCTTGCTCGAATGTCTTCTTTTCTTTTGCCATGTTGGTGTCTGCAGCTATGTTGGTGGACACGTTTCGGAGTCGGACGTACTCCTGAACGTTTACAGAGTAGAGCCTTTCACCATAGGCTCGCGGATCATATATTTCGTCGTCATCCTCGTCGTGGTCTGGCATGAGATCGGGGATGTGGTCCTCGGGACAGTTGAAGGTCATGGAGTGTCCCTTCCAGTCGACGACTGGGTTGTGTAGCTTTAGCCAATCGTATCCCAGGTATACCACGTTGCTTGCCAGTCCGGTGACGGACAACGAGATTTGTTCGATGTGTCCTCCGATGATGAGCTTGACCAGTACGAAGTCCTTGATCGATCCCGCCGAGTTTGGGGTTCCATCGGCGTTGTAAACGGGGATCGGTCAGGGGAGTTTGTGTGTAGGAAGGCTGTGCTCCTCTATGAAGGCTCTGCTGATTGATGATCCTGTGCAACCGCTGTCCACGAGAGCGGTCACATTGAACTTTCGGCGGTCTGCCGCTCTGATCACGCAGTGGATCTCTAGGGAATTTCCGGTGTCGCATCGCTTGTGGTGACATTTCCTTCGGAGTTCCATGAGAGTGATGGCCTGATTGTGTTCTGTCATGGCCTTCATCTGCTGGATCAGGAGTGGGGTGATTTCCGCCCTTCGGGTTTCGTGGGCGTATTCGAGAAGGTGTTTCATGGGACGCTCCTCGTCCGCATGTCGCAAACTCCTCATCATCCACGGGATAGACCAAGGCCTCTCCGTGTTCTGTTGCATTGCCCTACCGGATCGGTGACGAGAACTGTTGATCAGATGAGGACTTGGGTCCCCAGAGCCTCCGTTCTCCCGGATTTGCCTCGGTGGCATTCCCGTCACACTTGACGATCTTTCTGGCACTCGCTCTGGGGAGCTCCGTTCACTACGACCTGGCGATGCTACAACTTCACTTGGATTCGCGTCAGTCGATCCAAACCCTTTGTGTTGCCTTTTTGTCTGGGGAAGGCTAACCCCCTCTTCTAGCTGGACCATCGCTATCTTTTCGATGATGATTTGGGCAATCTTGTCCCCTTCAGCTATGAGATGATCTTGGTCTCCGTTGTTAACGAGGAGAACCTTGATCTCTCCGCGGTAGTCAGCATCGATGACTCCCACGTTGACACTTATCTGATGTTTCAGTGCCAAGCCGCTTCGGGGTGCGATGCGCCCATAGTGTCCAGTCGGAATAGCCATGGCTACTCCCGTTTCAACAAGCGTCTGGGCTCTCTTAGGCAGTGTTACCTGCTGTATCGAGAATAGGTCCAGCCCTGCGGAGTGTTTAGTTCCACGTTCGGGTACCCGTGCCCGCTTATTTGTTTTCATGAACGGGAGCCTTACCAATGGCATTTCCATTCCTTCTGAGTCCGCTGATTCACTGCAGTCTTCTACCTCTAATGCAGTATATTTGTTGTAACTGCTAATACAGCCCAATGGCGATATAGGGGAAGAAGATGGAGCAGTAACTTTCGACGGAACAGTGAGGGGACTCTTGCTCACTGTTCGTTTGGAAAACCCGAGCCGTTCTCTTGGCTCTCCTTTCTAATGGTTTCTTTCTTGGGGGGCTGCACAGCGGCCACGATTTCTGCGAGATTGGCGCCTTCCTCGTACTCCACCTCGATGCCATCTATTTTCATTGTCCTGATGATTCTCCTTGGTCGAGGGGGGTGGTTGGCGCAGGGGAATTTCTCCCCGCATTTGAAGCACAGGCCCTTGGCCTTAGCTTCCGATAGGTCCATTGGGGTGCCACGACCTGCGAAGGTACCAGTGGTGTTTGGGTGTATAATGGGTTTGGGAGGGGTGGTATTCGTCGCGGCAGGGGTTTGTGCCTTGCTTGTGGAAGACGCGGGAGCACGTTGTCCGGTGGCGTAGGGGTTTTGTTGATGCCTTCACCTTTGCTCCGTGATGACATGCCCTGCTCTGATGCAAGCAGCTTTCCACTTGGCAACGGAGTCGCTGTCGAGCATCTCGTCTTGGTGCTGTTCCACGTGATCAACGATGTTTGCCCGAATACCTTGACGTATGATTCCAACGATGAACTTGGAGCTGTCGATGTTGATGTCGATTCCGACCTCCACCAGTAGTTGGCGGAGTTGGATGAAGAAATCTTCAACGGATCCTGCTCCTTGCTTGAGTCCCATAAGCGTTCGTTCTTGTTCCTTAACGTAATTGGATAGCAGGAATGAGTCTGCCATTGTTTCCTTGAATGAAAGCCAGGAGTGTTGTGCAAGCCATTCATGTTGTCCTGCCCAGTATGTTGCAAATCGGCCGGCAGCGTTGTTTCCTTTCATGTGGGAAAGGGCGATGAGAATCTTGTGATAATCGGATGGTTCCACGAGGAAACCATCGATGTAGAAGTTTAGGCTTCTCACCCATTCCACGTATTTGGTTTTGCTGCTGTCGTATGCGTCCAGTTTTGCAGCGATTGATTTCCCGATGGTCGCGGCGGGGCGCTCAGCAGCTCCCGACTGCGGTATCATCGGTCTTAAGGGTGCCGGTGGTACGGCAGGTTCCTTTTCGTTGAACGTGTCCCATCCGGGGTGTTGCATAACCCCGCAATGATCCCACATCATTGGCCTTGGAGGGATACCGGCTAGGTTCGCTCCGCCTTTGATGTAATTGGCTCGCCACTCTGCGTAGAGCAGCGCTTGTGTCGCGTTCGAGATGGCGTACCCTTGGTTCCGCCAGATTTGTTGGATTCCTCTATAGTAGAGTTTCTCCGTTCGGGTTGGTTGTGGGGTTGGTGGCCCCGGTGATCCAGCGCGAGAGGGATTGTGAACGGAGGCCTCAACTCCGTCATCGTCGCCCTCGACTGTTTGTCCTGTCATTGGGTCCTCCCCGACAACGTCCGTTAATGCTGCTTTGAAGGTGGATACGTCCATGGATGTCATCCTGTCCTTCCTTGGTATTGGTTTCTTATAAGGTTCCACAGTGGTTGTATGCCCTTCGGGGTTCGAAGAATCCTGCGAGATTGTCTTTGTGGACGATAGTGACTTCGACTCCGCAGTGGATAGCGTGTGGTCTGCCTGAGAAGATGGTGGCAACTATGCCTTCGTTTTCACCAACGCCGTAGGCGTGTGTTCGGATGTATTCAAGGATACCGGGTGGCCAATAGGGTGGCTTGGTAACCTTCGGCTTCTTTGCCTTCTTTACTTTGTCTGTGTTCTTCCTTGGGGCAGCGCGCCAAGGCCTGATCTTTCTGATATCCTTCGAGTTTTGAGACTCGACAGGTTCTGGGTGGATCGGTGGAGAAAGTCTAGTATTCTCCTTGTCGTCCTCGTACCACGGAGTAGGTGATGTCCGGTGATACGCCTGGTCTGTTTCGAATAGGTTCGATGTTGATCCTTCGGCTACGAAGTCCTGGTAAAGGTACTCGAGTGCAAATGGATCCAGCTTGGTGTTTAGGGTTTAAACTGTGTCAAAGCTGTCGTTGTCCCAGGTAGTAGGCCAAACAGCGTTCCAGTATTCAGCTGGGGTGTCTTCCTGATGGTTCTCGGGGAAGTGGACGACAAAGAGGCGTGCGCTGAAGCGAAGCTCAGCGTTGAGGAATTGGAATGATTGTTCGAATGTGAGGTGTGAGGTAGCAATGCCTCTGATCCAAAATTGGAAAGTCAAAGTCGGAACTATCAGTTCAACGACGATGGCATAGGGGAAAGGCGTGATGGAAACTGCGTGATGGCGCTAGTGTAGCTACGAGTCGCTAACTCGCGATAGGGCTGTTAAGCCAACAAGTATAGTTGAAGAAGGGGGAAGGGTTGTTCCAGTACTCTTCTTCGGCTTCTGAAAACAATAACGGCAGGAAAGACCTCGCACCGTCAAGATGGGGAAAGAATAGAAGTGACCTTTACTAGCATGGGACTCTCAGGTCTCCAGTGGCTAGGCTTATAGAAAAGATGTGGTGATAACACCACTAGTGTTGAACTGAATTCCTAAGGTCCAGTTAGGAGTTTTGATATAATGTCAGGGACACACCCAAGAGATACACTGGAGGCTAGGAATGTGTTGGATAAACCAACTAGTTGCCCAGTAGAGATGGACTCAATACCAGATGTATGGTTCAGGGGAGAAAAGACTATATCAAAACTAAGGAAATACATGGGTGTGGACTGCCCTTATATACGTTTGAGCTAGGCCTAATTAGGTAGGGTGGTCCGTGCGAGAACAATAACCAAATAAGGGAAATGAGTCAAAGTGCGTCAGGGTGAGTCATGCCGAGTCATGATGGAGGCAGTGACACAGCCCGTAACCAGAGTGACCATCATGCGCAGTCGCGATGACATCATGCGCAGCATGGATGAGTCAAGGCACAGTCATCATGAGTCACTTGCCTGATTAGGTAGCCATGAGTCATGCTTGGTCATGGTGACTCGTCTAGAGTCCTCGGTAAGTCCCATCGGCTGTGCATCCCGATGTGGAAGTGAAGTCTGAAGAGGAAATCGGGTATGTGCCTAGACCATATGGTCAGAAAGAGAAAAGGAAAAGAGATAGGGTTAGGGGCAATGTTAGGTAAGCATGAAAAGTTCTTTCACGCAACCACTACACCAGTTGTCAAAAATCAAGAAGCAGTGGACTCTGTCTATTTAGCGCAAAGAACTAGACACACTTGTTCACCTCTGGCGGCCCCTCTGGCTGTGATCAAGCACGGTATAAAACGAAACTCACCACAATCAGTATGTGGCAGTGCTTTGACCCAATGCGGCTGCCCACTCCATTCAATCCTAATCCAGCGGCAGACGCGTTCAATGATTGGGCAGTTTATATGATTTCCGGAAGTACCGTGCGATCCTCACCGTCATTGAATATTCAATCAGACAACCCTGGCACATGGCCGGCTGAAATCAGTAGTCATCCTGAAGTGCGATGGACGAATGGTACGCGGAACTCATCTGTCTGGAATATTTCAATCGATCTTTGAACATTCTTTCGTATTGCTGCAACCCTGGCGGTATTATAGCATGCCTTCGTCTGGCAGTTCAAGTCAAATGACATCGCATGCGAACCCTTCCACGACATCGATAACGATAGCGCGTCCCCCATTTTTAAACCAGGGGTCATGTGCGCGATTCGCTCCCTCATAAAATCTTGCGCAGGCGAAACAATCATGTGTTCGTCCCCAGAGATCAAACCATGCCGGAGCTTCACCAACCCATCCATCCCGACATCCTCCTCCGACTCGTCCCCGAGTACGTTCCCTTCCACAATGCCCACATCGCCCCCGTAGTCACACCACACACGCTCCCATGGCACCCCGACATCCGCAAGCTGCCCGTCGTCCCTGGTAGCTCCCCTGTCGTCCAGGTCGGTTCCGTGCACGACATCGTCCTGCAGAACTGCCAGATCAGGGTGTATACACCCGAGGGCAAGGCGCCGCCAAGGGGCTGGCCGGTGTTCCTATACATCCACGGGGGTAGGTATTCGCTGTCTCCCCGCACGCATCGTTGTCTGACGACCGTCAGGCGGATGGACCCTTGGTGGCTTGCACACTCAAGCGTCGTTCGCCGCACGCCAGTGCAAAGGTACGTCGGTCCACCATGTTCGGTCGACACTTCTCTGCGTGCTCACGCGAGCGCATTTCGCACCAACAGAACACCGCTGTCTTACCATCTGCCTCGACTACCGACTCGCCCCAGAGAACCCATACCCCGCCGCGGTCGTCGACACCGTCGACACCGTGAAATGGATCCATCGCAACGGCAAATCCGAGCTTAACGCCGACGTGTCCAAGATTGCTGTCGGAGGCTCGTCGAGGTAATATCGTCGTGCCCCCCATGCGCTCTCTCGGCTCACCGCTCGGACGGGCAGCGGTGGCAATCTCGCAGCGATCGTATCGCTCAAAGCGCAAGAACTCGACCCACCCATCCCGATCCTGTTCCAGCTCCTTGTCGTACCTGGTGAGTAATGGGTCGTTCCCTCGTGCGCCCGACGACTCACGGCGCGACCGCAGTCATTGACAACACCGCCTCCGACTCTGGCGAGGTCTATCCATCCTGGAAAGAGATGAAGGACACCGTTTGGCTTAACACGGGCCGCATGATGTGGTTCCGTCACAACTACCTTCCAGACCCCACCACGTGGAAAAACTGGGACAATTCCCCCATTTTTGCACCGGAAAGACTGCTCGCCAACGCACCACCGGCGTGGGTGGGGGTCTGTGAGTTGGATGTTCTCAGGGACGAGGGCATCGCGTACGGGGAGAAGTTGAAAGGACTGGGGGTCGATGTGGAAATAAAGACCTATAAGGGCGTTCCACACCAGACGCTCGGCATGGACGGGGTACTGGCTGTCTCGAGGACCATGGTGGCAGACGCGACCAAGGCACTGGGAAATGCGTTCAAAGCTACGTCCGCCAATGACGACTCATTATAAGCAGAAATTACACGCATGATCTTTCATAAACGCGCACAATTGAAGACTGATAGATATCTATGGAATTCTTGATATATCTGTAGTCATGCGGTCTTTAGCCAGGCCCGATCCTTCACCTGCGTACGAAAACGTCACGTAGGTACCCTTTGTCAAAGATGATGGGTTGATGACAGTTGTGTCATCTACGACCTAGAGAACAATGAACTTGACCGTACCACCCCAGCGAACGCGTATGCGTACCTTTGAAAACTGCTTCAAACGACTTGGAAGCACAAGCACATCCGGTGCACACTCCTTCTCACTTTCCACTAGTTTGATCCCCTCCCAGTGGGTAACATCAAGATTGACCTCATGTGCAACGTCGTGAGGTGTCGGAAATATAGGGTAGAAGCTATCCAAAGCCTATTAGACGGTCTTCGACGATGTATGATTCGATTACCTCCGCTGCTGGAGAATATTACGTGCAAGATTAGCCATGGCATCCGTCGCAGGCGCAGACGTCGGAATCAACGGCTCGATCTCGGGCGTTCGTCTGAAGAATTCTTCCTTGCGAAGATGAAACAGTGTATCAACGCTCGTCACAGCAAATGATATCCCATTGATGGAGAAGCGGCAAGGATTTGGAAGCAGGCGAATGCGCTATTCAAGGCTTTAGAAGAGTAGCCGCCTTTGGATAGAATCATGCTCACAGGATTGTTGGTGAACTTGGGTTCAAGTTCGCACTGCGGAAAGACGGCGTGGATGCTGATCACGTCGTTAATGCTTGGGACTAACAGCACTGAGCTGCCCGGGGACTGGACAAGGAAATCGTGAAGTTTTTGAGTGAACTGCCGTTCAAATAACTGTTGAGGTGTCCCATCCATGTCGCCGTCCTTCACATGCGAATTTGCTACGTCAACAAAAGGACCGATCTAGAATGGAATGGCAAACATCAAGGAGTCGCTGAAGCGGACAGGGCACAACTTACCAAGAGTATGACTGCAGGCTTGCTTAATTTTACTTGGTCAAGCAAGCCTTCCCAAGCTTTGTATTCCAAGTCAGAGTCCAGACTAAAAGGCCCACATGCAATACACATCGAAAAGGCAGTGTTGGGATCACTTGGAGG
>JBBPKK010001201.1:0-11151 GCA_038089215.1 Tylopilus vinaceipallidus | reverse complement strand
CGGAAGAGTCATCGGAAGACCCCCAAAGACTGTAGCTCCATCTGGAAACATCTGGTGAGCATTGCCTAGGGCATAAAAGAGGATTTCAAACGTAGGGAAACTTGGTTTCCTACAGCGTCGAGATGGAAGGGGGAAAGGAGGGGCAGGCATTGGCTCGGTGTCCTGCCTTATGGCATTGAAGACAAAGACCTTTTTCGAAGCACCATTTTTGTTCCTCTGGGGTGAGCTTGGGAACTCTGACGGCATCTATGTCCATGGCATCGGGGTCTCTTGGAGTCGTCTTCTGAGAAGAGAAGTTCTGGTAAAACGTTTTCTCGAGGTTACGGTGGCAGGAAAGGATGTCGTTGATTCGTATTTGGTGAGCGTGAAAGGAGAGGGCTTTGCTCTGCCATTCTTCCAGGGTGGCGGGGGTCTTGTCCATGGTCAGAATCTTCATGACAATGGTGTTTGGGAGTCCATTGGAGTAAAAGTTGATCAGGACATTCTGATCAGTGATCTTAGTGATGGCTACATGGTTATTGAATGAGGAGTTGTATTCAGTGAGGGAGGGGACGAGGGTACCATCCCTTCGAGGGATGATGCGAGTGGTTGTCAACCAGGAAATGGAGTGGTTGACCGAGTCATGGTGCTTGAATCCTGTTTTGAACTTCTTGACGAAGTCATCCCAGGATCCCATGGAGATAATACCTCCTTTAATGGCGGAGGTTCTAAAGTTGGATGCCCAGGAAGCGGCAGCTCCCTTGGTCATGAATGAGAGGGTGTAGGCGATCTTCTTGGCATCTGTATCGTAAACGGACATGTTGACACAGAGGTAGAAGACAATGGAGTTGAGCCATTGCCTTGCTTTGGCGAAGTTGCCATCAAAGTGTTTGGGGGTGCCGAGGCGGAGTTCCATGGGTTTCGAAGACATTGGGGCAGGTGGTGTGAATACAGGGGCTCTAGTGGGGAATGGGAACGGGTTGTTCCATTGGACTGGGGTGGGGGATGGGGGAGTCTGGGTTTGAGGAATAGAAGCATGAGTGGAGAAATCGTGCGTGAGGTCTTGGTCTAGGGATCCTTCCTCCGGCAATGCGAGGGGAAGGTCGGGTTCTGAGGAGTGGGAATCAGAAGAGACATCTTCTGTGTCTGAGGAGTCTTCAACGGAGTCAAAGATGATTGAGGGTTGCTGAGCACGACGGGCGCCCCAGCGGGGGTCTGAGGGAGGTCTCTGAGTAATGGTGATGGCCTACTGAATAGTAGCCGATCGGGAAGAGAGACTTGTTCTTTTGTTACAACTAGCCCAGGTAGAGATAGAAGTAGCCCTTGGTTGGAGTCAAGGGGTTGAGACGATACGAGAACACAAGGGGGCTCCTTGTGGGCTAAGTAAACAACACTAGCAATCGGCCAGGTTGAGTCAAGGGTTTAGAGGACTAGCTGGCACTTAACCGTGGCCAGGAGACATCAAGAGGAATGTATTCCACAAGGGAATCGAAGGTACAATGCAAGGTATTACAAGGGAGACAAGGGAGAACAAGTCTAAAGAGTATCTGCGGTATCAAAGGGTTTATATACTTGAGGGGACCGCTTTAGGGCAAGTGTGAGAAATGGAGGAAGTGATGACGAAGCCTAGTGAGCGATAAAGGTGATTGGTCCAAGATAAGAATGAGTCATCGTGCTTTTAGGGTAGACGTGGGAAGTGGAGTGAGTCATCACAGAAGAAAGAAAAGATAGTCTGGGGCGAGAGTTGAACCAGCGCATGGTAGTACAAGAACAAGTAAATCGTAACATAAGGTTCTTACTAGGAAGTAGATAGAACTAGTAGAACAATTTCACCATTTCCAAATCCTCAGATTCAATTCCCCCTTTGCCCAAAAGGATGAATATTGGGCAACAAATCCACAACATGCAGGTCCTGCTGGCAGGACTGCAGACTCAGCTTGCTGTGGCTGAACTCTGAGCAGTACAAGCAGAGCAACGGGCCACTGCAGCCAAAATAGCAGCACAAGGACCTCAGGCCAAGGTAAAGGTCATGAAGAAGGTTGATCTGATCCCACACCCCGGATCATTCAATGGAGATTACACCCGCTTCGATGAGTGGTGGTGTTATGCAAGGTACAATGTAATGTGAGCAATGAAGCAAAGCAGTACAAAGTCTCCATGTTCACAAGTTGCTCACTAATGCAGAGCTATCATCATTTGCCTCGAGAGGAGTACTAAGAGTGATTGTGGGCCAATCCACTCAAAGAATGCTAAGCACTACATATAATTGCACAGATTTAGCTGGGGATTCCCCAGGCTAACCTGTTAGTCCTTATATACATCCTGTGTACTTTAGAGCTAGTGTGAGATTGGGATAAACAAGGAAAGTACTGTGGAGAAGCATCAGAAAGAATAACAACCATTGGGGCAGTGTCCACAGCATCAGAAGATTCTAGAAGAAAGAGATGGTAACTAAGGGATGACACCGCTTAGGTGCCAGGCAATGAGAAAGAAGAGTGATAGTGAAATACATAGAACGTGGATAAGAGTGAACCATAGGGCTTTGAGGATGGTGAGGGTAAGCCCTAGGATAGATAAGTGTACATACAAGCATAGGGGAAACCAAGGGAAGAAGAGTAGACGGAGAAAATATAACATGTGGGTCAAAATGCAGGTTTACCTGCAAATGAACAAGGAGACGTTCACCTCAAAGAAGGAGATGACCCTGGCTGTTTTGTCTCGAATTGGCTCAGGGAAAGAAGCAGATAAGAACAGGGCCAGAGAATGGGCCCAATTCAACATCAAGACAAAGCTCAGCAACAACAAGTGGTGGTCGGTTGTGGACCTGGACTGGGAGTTGTCCCACCGTTTCAGGTCAGCTACAAGACAGGGACAAGCCTTGAGGGAACTACAAACCCTCAAACAAGGAACAAGGCAGACAGAGGCCTTCCTCACGCAATGGGAAACTCTGTACCAGTATGCTGGAATAGATGAGGTGATGGGCATCCACCTCTTAGTTAAAAATGCCCGAGAGGAGATAGTACACCATATCTCCTTCAATCTCCATGGGGATGACACCCCCACCAACCTTGCCGATTGGATTGGCCAAGTATGAAACATTGGAAACATGTTTGAACAATTTGAGTTAGCCCATCGCTCTGACAAAAGATGGGGAAACAATGTGGCTGCTGGATTGTCCAGCTGGCATGACCCTAATGCAATGGACATAGATGCTGCCTGAAAGGGTAAGTGCTTCAATTGTGGTAGCAATCACCTTGTTTGCGACTGCAAAAAGCCTAAGCAACCTTGCAGTGAATGCAAGTTCCTTGGGGGAGGGCATCGAAAGGATTGCTCAAAACGAGGCAAATCTCGCAAGACTTGAGCTGCTCAAAAGGAGAGTGGCAATGACAGTGACTCGGACCAGGAAAGTAATAATGTCTGAGCTAGCTGCAAGGGGAAGGCTAGAGAAATGCCCAAGTCCATAAACAAAATGGGCTTTGAAGAAGCAAAAGCTTACTTCACAGATGTGTTAAATGCCAAGGTGAAAGAGGCCAAGGCGGGAAAAGAATAAGGCACATAACCAGTCAGGGTGGTTGTGTAGCCAAGGACTATTTTGGACAAATAAAAATAGAAAAATCCAAAAGTACATATTTCAATGTACTACTATCCGATCTAGAGTCAGTAACTTATTTTGATGACATAGCTGAAGCCATGACTCAGGAAGAACCTGAGTGTGCCGAACAGGAATTTGGGCTTAATTTGGCTAAAGAAAACAAAAAAATATTTACAGAAGAAATCCCTGATAGGATAGTGGTTTGCTCCATGACCACATCCAAAATAAAGTTAGGAGTAAAGGTGGCCCTGTCCACAGAAAAATACCGGATGATTGGGGCAAAGGTGCTCTTAGACAGTGGAGCTAACAGCATCTTTGTTGACAAGAAGTGGGCTCATGAAAACAATATACCACTGAAAAGACTAGACTGACCTATCCTGGTGTTCAACGTAGATGGAACAAAGAATAGCACTGGGAACATCACTCACACTATGGAGTTAATAGTCGATTATCAGGGGCATCGTGAGAAGTTAGAAGCTGAAGTGATGGATCTGGGAAAGATACCAATGATCCTGGGATACACATGGTTGAAAAAACACAACCCAGAAATCAATTGGGTCACTGGGGAAGTAAAATTGACAAAATGTCCCTGCACCTGTTACCTTCTATCTGACCGATTGGTCTTACTTCAGTGTCTAGAAGAAGAAAAAGTCGAAAATGCCCCATATGTGTACCATCATGTGAAGAAAATGGAGGTTATACCACCAAAAAAGGTAGAAAGGATGGCAGAAGAACTTGTATCCAAGCAATACCACGATTATATTGACCTATTCACAAAGAAAGCTTCCAAGTGGATGCCAAAGAGATGGCCATGGGATCATGCCATTGATTTAAAAGAAGGGTTCATACCCAAGAAGGCAAAAGTATATCCCATGTCACATGAAGAAAAGGAAGAAGTCAAAGCTTTCATGATGGAACAACTCAGGAAAGGGTATATCTGACCATCAAAATCCCCACAAACGTTGCCAGTGTTCTTCATACCCAAAAAGGAAGGAACAAAAAGAATGGTACAGGATTACTGATACTTGAACAGCTGGACAATTCCAAATGGTTACCCCTTACCATTAATATCTCAACTAATCGATAAACTAAAAGGGGCTAAGTTATTTACCAAGATGGATCTCCAATGGGGGTACAATAATGTTCGGATCAAGGAAGGAGACAAATGGAAGGCTGCATTCACCACTGAAGACAGAAGTTACAAACCCCTTGTAATGTTCTTTGGGTTGAACAATTCTCCTGCTACCTTCCAGGCCATGATGAATGACACCCTCTCAGATATGGACTCTTTTGTAATCATATACATGGATGATATTCTAATATTCACAAAAAGCACTGATCAGAAGTTGCACAACCAAGCAGTGCAAAAGGTGTTACAGCAGCTGAAAGAAGCCAACTTATTTATAAAACCAGAAAAATGTTTCTTTTCTGTAGAATGAGTTGAAATGCTGGGAATGGATGTAACCAGCCAAGGAATCAAGATGTTGGACTCCAAGAAACAGAGAGTGTTAGAATGGCCAATACCCACCAATGTAAAAGGAGTAAGAAGCTTCTTAGGGCTAGCCAATTTTTACCGATGGTTCATCAACAAATTCTTGGAAATTGCACAACCCCTTACCAAACTCACCAAAAAAGAAAAGGTGTGGGAATGGGGAATGGAGCAACAAGCATCTTTTGATAAGATGAAAGAAGCATTTACCTCTGCACCTATTTTGGCATATCCAGATTACGATGCAAAGTTCCACTTGGAATGCGATACATCATTGTTTGCCATGGGAGCAGTATTATCTATAGAAAAGGAAGGGAAATGGCACCCAGTCGCCTTCAGTTCCCATAGAATGACAAAAGAGCAATGTAATTATTCAGTTGCTGACAGGGAGATGCTAGCCATCATCCATGCATTAGAGATTTGGTGACATTATTTAGAAGGAGCCAAGCATGAATTCAAAATATGGACCAACCATGTGAATCTCCAATATTTTATGACCAGCCAAGACCTTAACCAACGGCAAGCATGTTGGGTGCAATGGTTATCTCGCTTTAATTATGTACTCATGAGAAAACCAGAAACAAGCATGGGAAAGCTGACGCCCTTTCAAGAAGGGAAGACCATGCCATGGGAATAGAGAAAGACAACAAAGGAGTAATCGTCATCCCTGACTCACAGATAAGGAGATCTGAGATCACCAACATAACCTCAGAAGAAGAGGATATATTAAGAAGCATCTGAGATGCCACTTCATTGATAAAAGAATTGGAGATGAAAGGAGAAGCAAAAGAAGGCTTCCTTTACCACAGAGAAAAAATATTTGTGCCCAAAGGGGAAATCCGACAATGAATCATAACTTTATATCACGACTCCACTGTTGCAGGACATGGAGGAGCAGCTAAGACTGCAGAGTTGACCTCCCAGTATTATACCTGGGAAGGAATGAACTCCCAGATCAAAAACTACTGTTCCTGATGTGAAAGGTGCAATCGGATGAAGCCAACGAACCAGGCAGTGTTACATTTTCTCCACCTATTCTTCTTTCTTTTCTTTCCTCTTCACCTGTATGTACACTTATCCATCCTAGGACTTACCCTCCTCATTCTTAAAACCCTATGGTTTGCTCTTATTTGTGTCATATGTATCTCACTATTGCTCTTCCTTCTCATTGCCTGGCATCTTGGCTGCACCTTCCCTTAGTTACCATTTCTTCCTTCTAGAACCTTCTGATGCTGTGGACACCACCCTGACGGTTATTATTCTTTCCAATGCTTCTCTGCAGCACTTGCCTTGTTTATCTTTATCCCACACTAGCTCTAAAGTACACAGGATGTATATAAGGACTAACAGATTAGCATGGGGAATCCCCAGCTAAATCTGTGCAATCCTATGTAGTATTTCAGCATTCTTTGAGTGATTGGCCTGCAATCTCTCTTAGTATTCCTCTCGAGGCAAAACAATGTTAGCTCTATGTTAGTGAGCAACTTGTGAACGTGTAGACCTTGTATTGCTTCGCCTTACAGCTTGCACTATGTTGTACCTAGCATAACAAAAGATTTAGCTCTCCCCATCACCTTCCTGTCTAGGAAGTGACCAACCCCATCCCACTGTTGCATCTGTCATATCCCGAAATCCACAAAGTGTAACTCCACCATATCTGGTACCAACTCCAGTACCAACCCCGGTTTGATTTCTATTATCTCTGTACTTACGACACTCAGACTTGTAGTTTAGTAATACCCTATGACCTTCTCTCTTACGTCCCCATTTCATTACTCATCCTTTACATTTCATTCTTTGCTTAGATACCTCTGAGACCAGTGCTTGCCTAGGAGCACAGCTCTGAGGTGATACACCAGCACATGTTTACCTCCAACCCTCCGGTATGTTCTGTCATCTGACATCCGGACTTAGTAATATGATTCCCTCCATATATAAACTCTGTAGAATACGCCATGTATTTCTTCAGTTTGAATATCAACAGAACTAGATGTTCTCCCACCTCGCCTTTGGTTGTCATTGCACAACTACCAACTCCGACCTCCGACCTCTCTGCAAATCTGGGACTGAGTCAAAGCAAGGGCGCACCACATATGGTGAAGCCAAGTCCTGTCTGACCCCCTCAACTCTGGACCTTTGGAGTTACCCCGAGTCCGTCACCTGAGTTTAACAGCATCCCAGAGAAGTTGAGACTCTCCGTCACCTGAATGATGGCCTCCCTGACATATAGCAGGGTCTTCCAGGACAGCTGCTCCTCCTGCCAACCCCAGATATCACCTGAACCTCCCACCAGTTGAAAGGGGAGTAACCTACAAACCAATACAACAACTGCATGTGGTACCAGCCCCAGCAGAGTCATTCCTGAATACGGAACGCCTTGCCCATGTGCTTCAGCTTACCAGCCAGCCCCCACCATCATCCCAGCCCAGTGAAGGAAGTAGCTCAGCCAGTCTCTCCCCTTCACCACCACCTATCTGCATCGACACTCCCCAGCCCACTGATATGCCCTCGGAACTTAAGGCTGGTTCCCCAATGACTTTTCTGGATCCCCCAAGGAAGCCACTTGCTGGATCAAGGCTATGAAAGCCTACTTTTCCATTAATGCTGCCCTCTATCCTGATGACAGCACCAAGGTTCTCACCACCTTGAATCATATGAGCAAGGGACAAGGAATTCAATTTTCCGAGTCTTGGTTGGACAAGATGTCTGACACCACCATCCCCCCTGCTGAAAAGACTTTTGACATGCTTGTCACTGACTTCACCTCCACTTTCTTCCCTTTCAACATTATCATGACCACTAGGGAGCAGTTGGAACAACTTGAACAAAAAGATCTGAAGAGGATCAGAAGCAATGATGGCTTCCAACAGTATATCACCAATTTTGTTAATCTGGCTTCTAAAGCCAAGATCACTGACGAAACAGAACTCTGTTGCCTCTTTTTGAAAGGAATTAACCAATGCCTCAACATTCTTATCTATGGGATGGAGAAGGTCCCCAATACCTTGAAAGAACGAATTGAAAAGGCCAAGCAGTTCCACTCCCAACTCACAATGGCTCAAGGGCTTCACTGCTCTTCCCCTCCCTCTGCCCCTCACCCCCAGAGAGAAAGAGACCCCATGGCTATGGACATCGACTATGTCCAGCTAACCCCTACTGATAAGGCCCATCTGATCCAAGAGGGACATTGCTTCCAGTGTAAGCAAAAGGGCTATAGATCATCCAACCATCATGCCAGAGCTGCATCTCCCAGACCTCCCAGAAACCCCAGTTGACCTGTGCAAGTCAGGACCACAGAAACGACCCCTGCCCCACCTACCAACCTGGTTAGAAACCTGGACCATTCCATCTTCGCCTATGTCAACTCCCTTAGAGCAAAAGGAGTATCCCACAACCTTATCCTGAGGAACCTTCGAATCTGCCACAACAACAATTATAAGGAAGAGGAGGAAGCACCTACCACCTCCACTTTGGGTTTTTAGCTCAGGAAGAAAAGAAATCAATGTTTTCTTCCCAGTATGTTGCTCCCATGTACACTACTTATACAAACGAATCATCCATGCATTTACCTATTTGTTTGCAATGTGGGAGCAAAGCTAAAGTTGATCTCCATGCCCTCATCAACAGTGGAGCTACTGGGTGTTTCATATCCTGGGAGCAAGTCCACCGAAATCACCTCCCTCTCTCTTGCCTCCCCCAACCAATCATCACCCACAATGTTGATGGAACCAAAAATTCTGATGGAACTATATGCTTTGTAACCACCCTAAAAGTATCCCTGCCTGAATCCACCCACCACACCCAGACATTTTTTGTGACCAACCTAGGAAAAGAGAAAGCCATCCTAGGCCTGCCATGGTTAAAATGAATCAACCCAACAATTAACTGGAGGACAGGACAATGCCTCATCCCAAATGAACCAGTACTGCCCCCTCCCCACTCCCATCTTGACCAATACCTGAACAAAACGACCCTCTCCACCTCCCTTGCCATGATGGCCACAAAGGAGGAAGTATCTCTCCCTGATGTGTACAAGAAATTCACCAATGTTTTTGCTGAACCACCCCCTGGTGAACTACCCCCCTCTCAAGGAGAATGGGATTTTCACATCAACCTACATGATGATTTCACCCCAAAAATTGCCAAGATCTACCCACTTAACCCAGAAGAACAAAAGGCCTGCAAAGACTTTACTCTGGAAAATGTAAATGCTGGAAAAATCTGACAATTGACCTCCCCCCAAGCCTCCCCCTTCTTCTTTGTAGCAAAGAAGGATGGCAAACTCTGCCCTTGCCAGGATTACTGCTACCTCAACTCCCATACTGTTCGAAATGCTTACCCCCTCCCTCTCATCTCCGATCTCATTGACAGCAGGCCAGATGGCTCCTTTTCCTCCAGGACTTTGATTTACAGTTCAAACACATCCCTGCCTCCCTGGTCGCCCCAGCTGACACCCTATCACGGTTTTCCTACCCCCCAACTGTCACTGACAATGAAGATGTTACACTTCTCCCCAACCACCTGTTTGTACGAATCCTTGATGCTTCCATTGCCTCTAAACTTGCCTCTTTCACCCCCTCCAATCCCTTTGTCCTCACTGCTTTACAATGCCTTGCTGACTTGGACACACCTCTTGCCCACTCTCACCCCTCTGACTGGTCCTACACCGACAACCAGTTATACTACCAGGGTTGCCTTTATATCCCAGCCCCACTCCACCGTGATCTTGTTGCCCACCTGCACTCCTCACCTAGTTCTGGACATGGTGGAATCTTTCACACTCAGGCATTGGTACAATGGGACTATTGGTGGCCTGGTCTTGCCTCCTTTGTCCATAAATACATCCTGGGTTGCCCCATCTGTCAGGCCAACAAAGTCAACACCCATCTGACCATCCCTGCACTGTCCCCTCTTTCCTCCTCCACTACCTGCCCCTTCCAGCAGATCTCCCTGGATCTTATCACCAACTTGCCCCCTTCTGATGGCTTTGATTCTATTCTGGTCATGGTCAACCATGGACTCTCGAAGGGGGGTATTTTTATCCCTTGTACCAAAACCATTGATGCGGCAGGCATCGCAGCACTCTTTTTCTGCCATATTTACCCTCGATTTGGACTCCATGACCGAGTCATCTCTGATAGAGGACCCCAATTCGCTTCTGCCTTTAGCCTAGAACTGGCTAGACTCCTCCAATACAACGTAGCCCTTTCCTCCCCTTATCACCCTCAAACTAATGGCCAAACCGAACGCCTCAATCAGGAACTTGAAACGTACCTCCGTATCTACTGCCAAGGGTCTCCCATGTCCTGGTCTCAGTTCCTCCCTACTGCCGAATTTGCACACAACTCCTCCCCCCACTCTTCCACCCACCAATCGCCATTCTATCTCATGATGGGATACGAACCCCGTTCCTACCCACCCCTGGGCAAAACCTTCCTTCCTGCCCTAGAACAACGAATGACCGCCCTGGATGAAGCAAGGAAGGAAGCCCTCGCTGCGCATGAGAAAGCATGCCTTCTCATGAAAGATAGAGTCCACTCCAAATTCACCCCCTGGAAACAAGGAGACAAAGTCTGGCTAGAGGCCAGAAACCTCCGATTCCCTGGAGCACATCCTAAGCTCTCCCAACGACGCCACGGCCCCTTCCCCATCAAAAAAGTCATCTCCCCCCTGGCCTATCGCCTGAAACTCCCCCCTACCTGGAAAATCCACCCCGTCTTCCATGCTTCCCTTCTTTCCTCTTTCAGGACTACCACCGAACATGGAACCCCATTTTTAGAACCTCCCCTGGAAACTATAGACAGAGATGAAGAGTATGAAATCGAAATGATCCTGGCCCATCGTGGATCACGCCAAAGAAGACAATTTCTGGTTAGATGGAAAGGATATTCATCAGCTGAAGACACTTGGGAGCACGAAGATAACCTGGAACATTCCCAGGAACTCCTCAATGCTTATAAGTCTGCCCACCCCTTGGACTTCCCCCCATCGCTTCCCACCTCCACCTAACAACATGTCGTCTTTGTCCTCCTACATCTCTTCCCCCTCTGCCTCCCCTGATGCTCACACCTCCCCTCTGCCTGATGATTCA
>JBBPKK010001200.1:0-11178 GCA_038089215.1 Tylopilus vinaceipallidus | reverse complement strand
CATCGACAAGTCAATTTCAATGAAAGAGGAGGCAGTTCGTCTCACTCCTGATGGCCATCCCTACAAGCCAAAGATGTTGGACAACCTCGCGAGCTCATTATTGAGCCGGTTCGAGCACCTCGGTGAGCTTGCGGACGTCGACAAGTCAATTTTGATGAAAGAGGAGGCAGTCCGTCTCACTCCTGATGGCCATCTCGACAAGCCAAAGATGTTGGACAACCTCGGGAGCTCATTATTGAGCCGGTTTAAGCACTTCGGTGAGCTCGCGGACATCGACAAGTCAGTTTCGATGAAAGAGGAGGCAGTCTGTCTCACTCCCGATGGCCATCCCGACAAGCCAGAAAGGTTGAACGACCTCGGGAACTCATTATTGAGTCGGTTCGAGCGTCTAGGTGAACTCGTGGACATCGACAAGTCAATTTCGATGCAAGAGGAGGCAGTCCATCTCACTCCTGATGGCCATCCCGAAAAGCCACAGAGGTTGAACAACCTCGGGGCCTCATTATTTCGTCGGTTCGAGCGCCTCGGTAAGCTCACAGACGTCAACAAGTCAATTTCGATACTTGAGGAGGTAGTCCATCTCACTCCCGATGGCCATCCCGACAAGCCAAGAAGATTGAACAACCTTGGAAACTCATTATTGAGTCGGTTTGAGTGCCTCAGTGAGCTCGTGGACGTCGACAAGTCAATTTCGATGTTCGAGGAGGCAGTCTGTCTCACTCCCCATGGTCATCCAGACAGGCCAGGGATGTTGAACCATCTCGGGAACTCGTTATCTCTTCGGTTCGAGCGCCTCGGTGAGCTTGCGGACGTCGACAAGTCAATTTCGATGAAAGAGGAGGCAGTCCATCTCACACCCGATGGCCACCCCGAAAAGCCAGGAAGGTTGAACAACCTCGGGAACTCATTTTTGGGTCGATTCGAGCGCCTTGGTGAGCTCGTGGACATTGACAAGTCAATTTTGATGTTCGAAAGGGCAGTCCGTCTCACTCCCGATGGCCATCCCAGCAAGTCAAGGAGGTTGAGCAACTTTGGGTACTCGTTATTTCGTCGGTTCGAGCGCCTGGGTGAGCTCGTGGATGTTGACAAGTCAATTTTGATGTTGGAGGAGGCAGTCCATTTCACTCCTGATGGCCATCCTGAAAAGCCAGGGAGGTTGAACAACCTCGGGAACTCATTATTGACTCGGTTCGGGTGCCTCGGTGAGCTCGTGGATGTCGACAAGTCAATTTTGATAAAAGGGGAGGCAGTCCGTCTAACTCCAGATGGCCATCCTGACAAGCCAGGGAGGTTGAACAACCTTGGGAACTCATTTATGATGCTTTTCAAATCTTTTGATGATCCTTCCCATCTCTCTGCTGCTATCTTGTATTATTCATTGGCCAGCCAAATTCCTGTGGCTCCTATTTCTGTTTCTTATCAAGCTGCTTGTCATTGGATATCTTCTGCCCAGTTACAACAAAATCCCCACACTGTCCTTGATGCATATGCCACTGCTATTCATCTTTTGCCACAATTGGCTTGGCTTGGCCATCCACTCATAGAGCGTTATCAACTGCTTCTTCAGGCCACTACAGTGGTTCAGGATGCAGCTGCAGCTGCATTTGATGCTGGTTTTCCTGAAAAGGCTGTTGAGTGGCTTGAGCAAGGTTGCTCAGTCATTTGGAATCAGTTGCTCCAACTTCATACACCTATTGATGAACTTCAAGCCTCTTATCCAATTCTTGCTTCTCAATTCCAGCAAATCTCTGAAGACCTTGAGCATGCTGGTTCTGGTAATAACCCAGAATCCTCCAACCTGGTAGATGATTCAAGTCACAACACTGAATCAACTGAGAAAGAGGCTCAGAGACTCCATGACTTGGCTCTCACAAGGGAAAAGCTTCTGCTTGAAATACGTGCACTTCCTGGTTTTGACCAGTTCCTGCTGCCAAAGAGATTTGATCAACTCACTCCCTTGGCCCACTCTGGACCAATTGTTTATCTTGGTGCCAGCAGACATCATTGTGATGCATTCATTGTCATGAAAGATCTAGAGAATATCATTCCTGTTTCTCTTTCTGGTATCACCTATAATGATGTACAGCTTCTGCAAGGCCTTCTTCATTTACTTCTTCAAAAAAAAGGTCTTGTTTACCACAATGAAATCTCTACATTTATGAAGGCCATTGGAGAAGAACAGCTCATCTCACAGCACTTGTTGCATATGGTGATGAGAGGAAGTCTAGAAGACCATGACCAAACAGATATTGAAAGGAAGGCCAGAGTTAAACAGGATTATAAGTACCAGTCTGATGAACTTTTCTGCAATATTTTGGCTGCTCTCTGGAAGACAGTTGTTAGTCCAATTTTACAAGCCCTTGGTTTCATGGTATGCCATTTTTCTGAAAGCCCAAAGCTAATGTACTTAGCTAATTTACATCTTTCAGGGCCAGTATTCTTTTACTGACAAGAAACCTCATATATTTTGGTGCCCCACTGGTCCATTTTCCTTTTTACCTATCCATGCAGCTGGTCACTATGGCACAAATGCCATGGGTCAAAAGCTTTCTGATTTTGCCATATCCTCCTACATACCAACCCTAAGCACCCTTGCACCATCTACCCAAAAACACTCAACTTCTCCTTCATCTCAAATCTCCCTGCTTGCTGTTCCTCAACCTAGCACAGATGGGCAATTGAGGTTGCCATCTGTGATCAAAGAGATCAATCATATCAAATCATGTTCTCAGCAGCCATCATCCCATCTAAAAGTGATTGATTGTGATGGTACAGCCAATGATGTTAAAAGAAAGATGGCACAAGCTGACTGGGTACATTTTGCATGTCATGGTGTGCAAGACCTTGAGGAACCTCTCAATAGTGGCCTTTGCCTTGCAGATCATCAGAGATTAAAAATTTCTGATGTCATTCAACTGTCACGACCTCAAGGTGGCCTTGCATTCCTCTCTGCCTGTCAGACTGCACAAGGAGATGAAAAGCTTCCAGAAGAATCTGTGCATCTTGCTGCTGGAATGCTTCTAGCAGGATATGATGGTGTAATTGCAACCATGTGGTCCATCAGGGATGATGTTGCTCCTGTGGTGACACAGAAGGTGTATGAGCACCTCTGTCAGGATGGCAAGATTCCTGACAGCATGGAGGCTGCTGAAGCATTACATTATGCTGTTCAGCATCTTCATAACTGTGGTGTACCTTTCTTCAATTGGGTCCCTTTTATTCATGTTGGTAGATAAACAACCAGTATCAGTATGGCTCATATTTTCCTCATACTTGGATTTCAAAAGAAAATAATTCTGTATGCTCCTTTTATGTGATACTTGTATGCTATAGTTGTCTTTGAGAACTGCACATTGAGATCTCTGTAAAGAAAATAAGTGGTGCTGATCTTCCCCCAAACAAGCTGAGACAACTGAACAGGTGTAACTTGCAGTGATGGACACTGTAATCCAAAGGACCTCTCCATGTCATCCTCCTTGAATATATTGATAATTTATCAAACTCAGGATTCTGTTTGTATAATTCACCCTTGATTGAGGCTGTTTGGATCCTTTGCACTGCATATTTGTGTTTCTGATGTGATCTGTAGGTCCATGTCATGTCAACTTTGATCTCTGATCCACTGGAAATCATTCCAGCAATACTCAGTTCACTTGGGGGTCATTGGTAAGTTGCATGTTGGCTTGCAGACACTGATTGAATGTGCACACAGACATGTGGATGCTCCTTACAGTGGTCCAGGTATACCTCAGACCATTTGACCCCATGAATAGTTCAGTCATGGAGTAGTGCAGTACTATGTTGGATATAATTAGTGTAAGGTGCCATAGATACACATCACCCAACTTTGTAGTATTGTCTAAACATAAAACATGTGAAGAAATGAGAAAGAGGAAAAGTCATGCCAAACGAGATCATTCGAGGTATATCCTGCACATCACATCACACCCTTGCCATCACACCCCCGCCCCGCCCCCCTGTCCCCACGCACTCCACCCAAACACGTACTCGACCATCGGACCGTCCTCGTCTACCGGGATCCGGTTCGCCATCCCGATCGGCCATGCATTCACATTAAGAACTATGAAGAGGAGGAAGACGCAGATGAGGACGACCGTGACCCGTCCACGTACATCATACCACCTCGCCACTCCCTCGCCCATGGCCGGCCGTTCGGCACACCAGACTCCATCGTCTGCCCGGAAAACTTCAACGACGTCGACGGTGGCACCACCCCAGACTCTCATCTCGGCATCGGTACCACAGGCAGGGGCTCCAACAACGTCGTTCCGGCACTGCGTCGAGGACCCTGTGCCTCGTCCGCGACCATATGGGACCCTGGCCCCCGCCCGCACAACGACACAAATCCGAGCGAACGCTCACCCGTCGTTGATCGCGAACCGGCGGTATTCGCGCCCGTCACCCGCGAGGGAGGATAAAACGGTCCGTCCACAGGCGGAGGTGGCGGGAACGGCACACACGCCTTAGGCACATCGTGCGCCGGGTCCGCGGGTAAGCTGGCTGCGACAGAGACACTCGCATCGCGCGCTCCCTCGTTGGCGGCAGTGGTGGTGAGGGTGGTGGCGGCGACGACGACGATGACCACCCCCCCATCGGGCATCAGCCGATCAAAGACCATTGTCGCAAGCGATACCGGCCGTCCTTGGCTCGTCTGTGGACCCGCATGCGGTGACCGCCCCGTAGACGATTGCTCGACGATGTCGTTGTCGTCGCGGCGGGCCGCATCTCGGAGCACGTGAAACCTCCCGCGTCGAGCGGCGCCACGCAGGTGCGGATTTGAGGGACGCCTTGGCTTTTCCGCGGCACACCGGACACGTGTTAGCCCTTAACCATCGCTGTGGACCGAGTAAACCCACCAGACGCCCGACACGACCCTTCAACCCGCCCCCAAACAGTCCTTGTGCAACTAGTGCGTGCGCTCGATCAGCTTTGCGAGAACGTCCAGCGGCTCGTACCATGCCAATCAATTCACCTGCCAAGAGAGAGAAGAAACATGGACGCACATTGTCCAAACAAATCGGACACCGCATCTCGCTGTCCGCCTGTTTCCACTCCTTAAACGTCCCCGTCGGCAACGACGCAATGACCTCCTTCGGCGTCGCCCGCAACCCGACCTCGCCCAACATGCTCGACAACGACAACAGTGCCTCGTACGAATCGTCAAACAGTTCGTCCGGCTACACGCATCATCAGCCCTCTCACCTACCCAGACACACGGGCCACGTACCACATAATCCCGAAGTTCCTCCGCCACCCGATCGCGGCGCACAACATCCCCGGCCAAGAGACCCGCACGTTATCCCCCCGATCCAATTGCAACCGCTGCCGCAACGACCGATGTTCCTCCGTCCTCGTCCCCGTGGGCACTTCGGCACGCTCGCGTCGCAACTCGCTCGCCGGCGCAGGCACAGGCGTGAACCCAGCACACCCACTCGACGGCGCACGCCACGGCACCTCCTGCATACTCTCCGCGCTCCCAGGCGCAGGCTGCATCATTGCCCAAGGAGGCGTTGATCGGTCCTGCTCTGCCCCGTGCGCACCTCCAAAGACGGACAACAAACCTCGCCGCGCAGGCACATGCGACTCCACCACCTGCGAACGCGTCCCAATTGGATGCGGCAGCGAGCGCTGGCGCGACGCTGCCGTCGACGGCACCTCCCCACTCGCACCCGACAATGCCGACTGCGCAAAGCACACCAGCCGAGAGGAGATCGAGCCACCTAGCCGCTGCCCATGCTCGTGCCCGTTCCCACCCCGAGGTGGAGACACCCTGACGCCTTCCTGCGCCGCCAGCGGTGCACGTGGGTGAATGGCATTGTACCACCCGAGCCCGGGGGACGTCGACCCGTTCTCCCACCTGTCTTCGTGCGATAGACAGAAGCTCTCGAGGAAGCGCGCCGGCAGGAGCGGATCGCACTCGGCTCTCTCGGGCAGGGCGAGCCGATGTGTGCTGCTCTCGTACGGACTGGCTCGCGTCGGCAGCGGGACCAGCGTGCAAACACCGTCAAATTTTGGTTTAGGTGCAGGCTCGACGGCGCGTCGACGACACTGGCCCGCCGCAACACAGAAAAGGCGGGCAGTGGACTGAGGTTGTGAGGTAGCAGCGACCCGTCAGAGGGTGTGTGCCCAGGCATGTCCCTAGAGGAGCAGGATCAGCATGCGGTGATACACGCTGCGAACAACTTACCCGGCATGACGCGGGCGCTAAATGGAAATCATGTCAGAGAGGGGGTCACCGCCATCGACAGAACACGCACTCGTTCCTCTGCATCGTCCGCGTCCATGTCCATATCATTTCCACTGTCTTCCAATCCAAGTCGTGAGGCATCGCGAGACACTGCAGGGATCACAGAGATGACCACAAGTCTGTTGGAAAGAAAAAAATCCTCGCCCACCTCTGCGTTCCTCCTAAGCGAGTCCCTAAACAACCCAGATTGGGAAGACGACAAATTCAGGTTGCTGTAGTCATCGTAGTAACATTTGGCGCGGGCTCCAGCTGACCAAAGTCCAGCCGTGTTGACGCAGAAGGAGGCAAAGGCGGATGTGACGATTCTTCTCTTGCCGAACACATCGAGGCCAGACTGAGTCAAGAGGTGAAACTCCTACCTCGGACATCCTGACTCGGCCGCTCCCTCTGCCGCTCTCGCTCCCTCTCCCAGTCTCACACTCGTTCCTGCTGTCGCTCCCGATAGCATCCCTCCCTTTCGAGCACTCTGGGCACCTCCCAGAAACAATCGTCCACCCCATCCCCGGTATCTCTGCGACCAAGTCGGAGAAAGAATGCTAGAGCCAGCTCGACGTCGACGTCGCTGGCTCTGCCCCGGTATATGTCGGGGACGGGGGAAATGCGAGTTCGTGGTCGTCGCGGGGATGCTCTCCAGGCTCGGGCTCGGCGGCACGAGGGATAGGACGCGCAGATCGTGAGCGTGCTCGCGCCTGCCCCGCGAGCTGACAGACCACCGACTGTCTGACTCGTCCTCACCAAAGTTTGATCGGGAGAGGCGTGCACGGAAGAGTTCGAAGGCAAGCGCAAGTTGTTGCTGGGAGGTACCCTCTGACATGAGGGAGTTGGACGATGGGATAGAAGTCCATGAGAAAGTGTGGTGTTGCGTGTGGAGGTCTTGTGGGGGGACTGAGTCGATAACGAGTGCGGTCGTGGCGGGTGCAGGGCCCTCGGTCTCTCGTGATGGTATGCGGGTACACGTGGGGGCACCGGTTCTATCTCGTCAGATATATGACTCAGTCGACATGCAAGGACGGTCAAGTGCGGCGTCACGTACCTGCCAGAAGCATATCGGGACTGGGGAGGCTCCCGGATGTCCCGGTTCTGGGATGATTCGACAAGGTTGACGAGATTGAATGCCAAGTGAATGGGGCCCCGCCCTGGAGAGTGCTCTTGGATGTGACGTGGTGCGATCGTGGCGACAATCCTGCTACGAAACAGTGAGCGAGCGGGAGTGCACGAGGAGGCGGAGACTGTACCTGGTTGGTCGGCTGAATCGTGACGAGACGAGACGATCTCGCGATCTAGGCTTGGAACCGGGATGTTGAAGCCCCTTCTTTGCGGCCGACTGCCGGGTGCATTTGAAAGACTGTTGGCATCAGCGAGATAACTAAAATGAACGCTTGCATTGTACGACTTCAATAGGGAACATTCTTCAACCCATAGGCAAATTTTTTGATTGGTTGATGAGCCCTTGCGCCATTGCTTCAGGAAAGTTTACCTGCCCACCCGGCGAAATGAGGGCACCCGCCAGGGGACTGAAGGGTTACCTGCAGATTGTTGATGTGGTGTCCCAGTTAGGCGGAGTACCTTTAAACGGAGTCGGTGGAGCCCATGGTTCAAGGCGCCAGTCGGGGAGCTTGGCAGTCAACTCAACCGTTACTCCGATGACCTGTCATCGAATGGCGTCACCAGAACAAGCGTGTCAGAGGTAAAAGGCGATTCGGCCACACTAGTACTCTCGCTGCAGGTGCCGCGGCAAACATGCACAAACACACGTGCCCGGGCCCAGTGCCGTGAGTCCCCCGCCCAGCTAGCGCACCGCATGTTCATTTGATACTTGGTCATAGGGTGCCTTCGCAACTCCGGCAGGTGTCACCACCATAGGTGTGTGATAGCGCGCGGCCTTGGCTCGTGGCCGTGTTTGAATGTACAGACAGAACTACCTCATATATCCCTCCGCGTTTCCTCCCGGCTCTCGTACACGTCCGTCCGTCTCTGTCACCGAGGTCGCCTCTCACGTTTTACCAGAGGTCGAAGATCCGTCCAAGTAGGGCCTGGTGTATGAGGATCTACCGCTCTGCACCAAGGACGGCCTCATGCTACGTTCCTACCTCCCCGTGCAGCGCAAGGAAATATCCAACACCCACGCCATGGCCGTCGATTGGAGCGACAACCAGTCCAACGAAGACGTAGGCCCCTCTTTGATCTTGTCTGGTGCGCATCGTCATGCTTACTGTTTGGTTCCACCAAGTCTGCGGCCACGCGCCCGATGGTCATCATGTTCCATGGCAATGGTGGTAATCATGGCCACCGCATACCCTCTGCGAGGATATTCTATGTCAAGATGCGCTGCAATGTATTCATGTTGTCTTACCGCGGTGCGTATACGTCCTTCTCATGTGCGTTTCCACTAGGTATGGCCATTCCGATGTCTCGCCATCAGAGACGGGTGAGACCCCGACCGTGCCTGGAGTGATCGGCGTGATTGACTCTCACTCCACCAGGTCTATGTATAGACGCACAAACTGCGCTGGACTACGTCTCATCTCATCCGTATCTCCAGAAAACATTTGTGGTGCGTTTGCCCCCTACTTTCTCGTGTTTCAGCGAACTTGACGGAATCGCTGCTGGATCCTCTATAGCCGGTCGATCGGGAGTGCAGTAGCTATCCATCTTGCCAGCCGGAATCCATCCAGGGTCTATTTTTCCGCTCTCGTTCCAAGTGCAACCTCACGCTAACAACTGCAACAGATCGCGGCGCTCATTCTTGAGAACACGTTCATGAACCTTCCACATGCTCTTCCGCTGCTCTCACCGCTGACCTTCCTGTGCCATCAAAAATGGGATTCTGCGTCCAAAATACTGTTTATTCCTGAGAGTACGCCGATCTTGATGTTGAGCGGCGTTCGGGACGAGGTCGTTCCGCGCGAGCACATGCAAGAACTGTGGAGTGTATCACGCCTTTGATGCAATGGAGATCTGATGACCGTCTATTCTTCTTTTTTTTCATCGAGTACTTGTTCCTTAGACATGCATGTTATTCCCATTCTGGCCGGGCTTCTGTGTAATGGCACGCTTCAATATTGTATCGCAACCAGACATCATGTCAATAAGGCGAACTTCGCCACCAGTCGACTGTTGTTCTACGGGATCCTCAGGAAGGTTGGTCACCAGCTATGCTGCGTGTCCATCGTTCCCGACCACTTGCCTACGATTTCCATTTCTCGAGTTTGATAGCGCCCTTAGCATGCCCACAGGCAGCCAGGTGACGTCCACGGAGCCCTCCCATAATCCAGCCCACACGCGTACTCCAACATATGTACACCTCACACTGGTCAGCTTGGATATATGCACGCGCGCTTGATTGCCGCTCTGCTCCAGCAAGTGTGCGCCAATGCTAACGGTTCGAGTCTTGTTTCGATCCTGCGACATGGCGGACCGCAGGCGAGCACGCGACCCTCGGGTGGGACAGCGTATCCAACACACGCCCGTTCATACACGAAGGATCGATCCTGCGCGACCGCGACCCCCCACACACGAACACCTACCCCTCGTACCGATACGCGACCATGGCCTCGATCCGGTGCACGTCCGTGCTGAAGCTGCGCAGCTTCACCTGCTGGCTCTTGCTCGCCTCGATCGCGAGCGGGTCCGTGTCGACCCACTCGTCCGCGGGCACGTCCGCCGAGTCGTGTGTGTACGCGAGGATGTTGAACACCGTCGGGTCGTCGATGATGGGCAGGAAGGTGACGGTGGAGACGATCTGCTTGAGGATGTACCGGATCTCGGCCTGGATCTCGGACTCGGGCTTGGGGGGCGGGCTGTTCGGAAGAGGTTGTGAGACGCGATGTGCGCGCGAGGGATGGGGACGCACGGCTCGGCCGCGTCGGCGGGGGGGTGGACGAGGTTGATGTCGAAGACCCAGCGTTCGAGGGGGAGTCGGGTGTCTTTGGAGAGGATGGCGAGGACGAGTTGGGTGACGGCGCCGGTCAAGAGCCACTCTGCGCGCACGGGTGAGACGAGATACGCGCGCGGAGGCGTCTGCTGGTGTGTACGCACTGTTGACCTGTTTGAGGATGCTGGCGAGGGGGCGGGTCAGTCACGGTGTGCTTGGGCGGGGCCGACGTGACGAGACCCACCGGTCGAGGTAGTTTTCGAGGGCGAGATCTTGGGTGACAAGGACCGTCTGGCCGTACTTTTTGACCATGTGGAAGTCGTCGGAAGGGTATACGCCCCTCTGGAACAGGATGCTGTTGGGCGGGTGAGGCTGCCGGTGCTGGCGCAGGGTGGCGGGTGGACGTACGTGTTGGCTGCATATTTGAAGAACTCGGTGACGAGGTTGGTCGAGCCCTTGAGCGTGATGGCCTGGCGCGTCGGTGCCTGCGACGTCGCCATCGTCGTGTCCAGGAAAGCGCGTTGGTCACGTGAGTTAGCTTGCATTGAGGACAAGCTTACTTGGACCCCCCTGCTAATGAAGGTGCACACGTCAATCACCCGATGGCTTGAGTCGGGCCAGGAGGAAACCCTGCCAGTGGACGGACACAAGTCAGACTCGGAGGATGACCGTGTTTGCCAATCGATATCAGCGACCTCCACCAGGTCTTGTCAGGGACGAACCCAAGAGATACAGTAGGGCCTAGGGATGTGTTGGATAGACCAACTAGAGAAGGCTGATAGTGTGGAACACTTATCAGGTGTATGGTTCAGGGGTTAAAAGACTGTATCAAAACTAGGGAAATACATGTGAGGACCTGACCCTTTATATACGTTTGAGTCGTGCCTAATTAGGTAGGGTGGTCCATGCGAGAACGATAACCAAGTATAGTAAATGAGTCATAATGCGTCAGGGAGAGTCCTGCCGAGTCATGATGGAGGCAGTGACATAGCCCGTAGTCAGAGTGACCATCATGCGCAGTCGCGATGACATCATG
>JBBPKK010001199.1:0-11188 GCA_038089215.1 Tylopilus vinaceipallidus | reverse complement strand
CATGATCTTGGGATACACCTGGCTGAAGAAGCATAATCCCGAAATAGACTGGAAAACAGGCGAAGTCAAGCTGACAAAATGCCCCCGATCATGCTACCTTCTGTCGGATCAATCGGCCGCTCTCCAAACCTTGGACAACGAGGAGTTGTTGAGCGCTCCATATGTGTACCATCACATCAAAAAAATGGAGGTCATACCACCTAAAAAGGTAGAAAAGACAGCGGAAGAGCTTGTACCCGAGCAGTATCACCAATTTATTGAACTGTTCACCAAAAAAGCATCTGAACGAATGCCCATCCGACGAACGTGGGATCACACCATTGACCTAAAGGAGGGTTTCATCCCCAAAAAGGCTAAAGTGTATCCAATGTCGGTAGACGAAAAGGAAGAAGTAAAAGCATTCATAAAGGAGCAGCTAAGAAAAGGGTACATACGCCCTTCCAAGTCCCCTCAGACGTCACCGGTCTTCTTCGTTCCTAAAAAGGAAGGAACAAAGAGAATGGTGCAGGATTACCGATATCTAAATAGCTGGACTATACCAAACGGGTACCCACTGCCGTTAATATCGCAGTTAATCGATCGACTCAAAGGAGCAAAAAGGTTCACAAAAATGGATTTGCGATGGGGGTACAATAACGTACGAATCAAAGAAGGAGACGAATGGAAGGCAGCCTTCACTACTGAAGAAGGAAGTTTCGAGCCAACCATGATGTTCTTCAGATTAAACAACTCCCCCGCAACATTCCAAGCAATGATGAACGATATATTCTCCGATATGGAGTCTTTCGTAATAATTTACATGGACGATATCCTTATCTTTACAAGAACAGAAAACCAAAAGGAACATGACGACGCCGTTCTTAAAGTATTACAACAGCTGAAGGACAATGATCTATTTATCAAACCAGAAAAATGCTTCTTCTCGGTAGAACAAGTCGAGATGCTGGGAATGGATGTGTCCAGCACGGGAATCAGAATGTCGGATTCAAAACTCAAAGGAGTATTGGAATGGCCAACCCCCACCACCGTAAAAGGAGTCAGAGGATTCCTAGGGTTAGCCAACTTTTACCGACGGTTCATCGACAAGTTCTCCGAATGGGCCAAACCCTTAACCGAGCTAACAAGAAAGGACAAAGCTTGGCAATGGGGAAGAGAAGAACAGGGGGCATTCGATCGGATAAAAAAGGCTTTCACCGAAGCACCGATCCTAGCCTACCCCGACGAAGATGCAAGGTATCGGTTAGAATGCGACGCCTCGGCATTTGCAACAGGGGCAGTATTATCTATAGAAAAGGAAGGAAAATGGCATCCCATAGCGTTCAGTTCCCATAAAATGACCCCTGAATGACGAAACTACCCGATAGCCGATAAAGAAATGCTGGCGATAATTTATGCCCTAGAAATATGGCGACACTATTTAGAAGGAGCACGCCATCAGTTCGAGATCTGGACCGATCATGCGAACTTACAATATTTTATGACCAGCCAAGACCTTAACCGACGGCAAGCACGTTGGGCGCAATGGTTATCTCGCTTCAATTACGTACTCGTGAGAAAACCAGGAACAAGCATGGGAAAGGCTGACTCCCTTTCAAGAAGGGAAGATCATTCCATGGGAATAAAAGATGACAATAAAGGGGTAGTAGTAATCCCCGAATTTCGAGTGCGCAAGACGACCGAAATAACCACGGTAACCTCAGAGGAGGAAGAAATACTCACATGCATCCGAGATGCAACGAATCTGTTGAAAGAAACGGAAAGCATGGGAGAGCTAAAGGAAGGCCTCCTGTACCACGAAGGACGAATCTTCGTGCCCAATGGGGATATCTGACAACAGATCATAACTTTATATCACGACTCCCCTATCGCCGGACATGGCGGGGCAGAAAAAACCAAGGAGTTGATCTCCCGATATTACACCTGGAAAGGGATGGCTGACCAAGTGAAAAACTATTGTTTCCGATGCGAATGATGCAATCGGATGAAACCAACAAACCGGGCGGAGCCTGGGAAGTTGCAACCGCTCCCTGTGCCTAGCGCACTGTGGAAGGAGATCTCTGCTGATTTCATTACGGACCTACCCGAATCAGATGGATATGACTCGATCTTGGTAGTTGTGGATCGGTTCTCAAAAGAAGCTTGTTTCATTCCCACGAATAAGACTATAACAAGCAAGGGAACGGCCAAACTATATTGGGATCACGTATGGAAGCACCATGGACTTCCAGACTCTATCGTATCGGATCGAGGGCCGCAGTTCGCCTCGCAGGTTATGGCGGATTTATCAGCATCTCTTCATATCCGCCTTAAATTAAGCACAGCTTTCCACCCACAGACGGATGGTCAAACGGAAAGAGTAAACCGCGAATTACAGCAATACTTATGGCTGTATTGTGCAGAAAAACAAGATCAATGGGCAGAATGGTTGAGCCTGGCCCAGTTTATGTATAATAACCGGCAATCATCTTCTACGAAGAAATCACCGTTCCAAGTTATGCGCTCTTACGAGCCACGAATGGGGATAGAGCCGATGGATACAAAAGCACCTGCCGCGCAGGAATTCCTAGAAGGAATGAGATTGACCTTAGACCAGGTCAGAGAAAACCTAGAAAAACGACGAAAAACCATGAAGGCGCAAGCTGATAAGAAGAGATCAGATGCACCGGAATACAAAGTAGGCGATCTCGTGTGGCTGAGCACCGAGAACCTTAATCTCCGAGAGACAAGGATAAGCCGAAAGTTGACCGAACGATGGCTTGGTCCATATAAGGTGATAGAAGCACCTATCGACCGAAATGTCGTAAAACTACTATTACCTAAAGGGATGCGGATCTACCCGGTCATAAACGTGTCCCGACTAAAACCCTATAAAAACCGCCTTGACGGCCAACCGACGTACAAGCCTGGAGCCGTAAAGGTTACGGAAGACGGAAATGAGGAATATGAGGTTGAATATGTAATCGCCTCGCGTATGAAGGGTCAACGTTTGGAGTACCTTGTCCACTGGTCTGGATACGGGGAAGAAGATCGAACGTGGGAACCCGCGGACCACCTCACCTCAGCGAAAGATGCTGTTGCAGATTTCCATCGGAAGAACCCGAGCGCTCCACGGAAGCTTAACCTTATTGACGTTGATCGTTTCCATGGCCTTTTTCGGCCTTACGACGTATTTACTGTCTGTGATCCTATTTGGAATCGTCTGGAATCCGATTCTTAGGTGGGGGGTAATGTTACGATTCGCCCTATGCTGCCAGTATCACGACATAGACTTGGACATCTTTTCTTTAAACGAGCACGTGACCGTGAGACTTAGCACATGACTAGTTCACGTGACGACCGGCTTGGAGGGATCCGAGCTGTCCGGATGTCAGGCATGCACGTGGTAGGGGCCTAGACCCTTATCTGCCTCGTGTATTTAATCTCTGCGCCTCGAGGCGCTTATCTTTGATCGCCGTGCCCCGTGGCACTCTAGACCGCCTCGTGGTAGGCACGACTCCCACGATATGACGTATGTAGTCTTCTTTCTCCCACATGACATCATGCTATGTAGATATGCACAGACCAGTAGTCAATATGTACAAACATGTCCCTATGGTATATATACTGGAATGTTATCGCCCAAGGACCCTAGTTAAGTCCTTGTGGCTATTCCCCCATAATCTTAGCTCCTATAAGCCTGAAGTCAGAGTAGCCTGAGCCACGTCTAGTACTGGTTTTGGGTTGCGCTACAGCGGGTGCGGTTGTGACGGCCTTTCTTAGCTCCTGATAGGCCGTTCTACACTCCTCCGTCCACACGAACTCTTTTTTTACCGACGTTAAGGCATTGAGCGGTCGTGCGATCCGAGCAAAGTCTTTGATGAATCGTCTATAAAAATTGAGGAAGCCCAAGAATGCTCAGACCTCCTTTTGAGACTTGGGCTCGGACCAGTCCGTTATCGCCTTGGTTTTAAGGGGATCCATCCGGATGGTGTCCTCGGACACGATGAGACCGAGGTACTTGGTTTCCCTCGTTTCGAACTCACACTTTTCGTGCTTTAGCCACAGTTTGTTCTGCCTGAGCACCTCTAGGACCTGTCTGACGATCTGTTGATGTTCCTCAAGGTCGTTGGTGAAGATCATTATGTCGTCCATGTACATGACGACGTGCCCCTGGTTGATGAGGTCTCGTAGGATGTGATTCATCATTGTTTGAAATGTGGCCGGGCTATTAGTGAGTCCGAAGAACATGACGAGGGGTTCGAATAACCCTTGATTGGTGCGGAACACAGCTTTCCACTCGTCACCGTCGCGCATTCGAATATTATTGTATCCCCATCTGATGTCAAGCTTAGTGAAATATTTAGAACCTTTTAGCTTGTCGACGAGCTCTCCAATCAGTGGTAGTGGGTACTTATTTCGAACGGTAATGGCGTTCAGTTTCCTGTAGTCCTGTACTGGGTGGAGTCGTCCGTCCTTCTTTTTGATGAAGAAGAATGGGGAAGCGAAAGAGGACTTGGACGGTCTGATTCGGCCCGATTGTAGGTTTTCCTCCAGGAAAGCATCGAGTTCTTTCTGCTCGCTAGGGGACAAGGGGTAGACTTTGCCGTCAACATTGTGGTCTCTGTCGATTAGATCAATGGCATGGTCCCAAGGGCGATTTGGCGGTAATTCGTCAAATGATTCTTTAGCGAATATGTCTTCGTAATTGTGATACGCCTGTGGGACCGCTTCTTTAAACCTCTTTTTTGTCTTGGCTACGTTTGCAGCAGCTGCGATGTCTGTGGCTACATTTCTGCACTTCAGGTACTCATCCGTATGGACCTGGTATAGAGAATCTCCAGGGTGTAGTTCGTCCTTGTCGTCGTCATCACAGTCGATCAATGCTGGTGTATGATCGTTGTCGCACCTAAAGGTTACGGTGTGCGTTTTCCAATCAATTTGGGGATTGTGTAGCGTTAGCCAGTCGTGTCCTAGATAGACTGTGTTCGACAATAAATCTGTGATGGATAGGGCAATTCGCTCCTGGTGACCCTGGATATTCATCTCCATCATCACAAACTCAGTGATCTCTCCTCCAGAATTGGCCATTCCATCTGCGTTGTACACAGGAATTGGGTGCAGTAATTTGTGAGTACCCACCCCCTTTTCAAGGATGAAGGAGCGGTCGATGGAGGATCCAGTGCAGCCTGAGTCAATGAGTACCGTGGTGGGGAATACTCGTTTGTCGTCGGTCGTCAAGTGAGCTGGCAGCTTGAGGGACTGACCCCGTACTGAGATCTTATGGCGGGGGTGTTTTTGCAGATCCAGGAGTGCGATATGCGCCATCTCCTGTGTCATTCCTCGAATTTGCTGTACCAGCTCAGTACTGACTTCCTTTCGTCGCGAGTCATGGACAAACCATTGCAGATGTTGGAGAGCTCTGCCGTCAGCATGCTCGCAACTCTGCTTTATCCATGCGGTTGACCAGGGGTCCACCGTCAGGGCTTGAGTTGGTCTACCAGATCGCTGACGGAATCTCTCATCCGCCTTTGTTGACGATCCTTCAACCACTCGCTCTGGGGAGCGCTTCGCGCTGCTACCTGGCGATGCCTCAGGCCGCTTGAGGATGGTCACCTTGTCAGTCGAACCGAATCCCTGCGCTCCTCTTTTTGTGTCAGGTAAGGAGTCAACCTGCTTAACCGTCGGCGTAGCAATCTTTTCAATGATCAGCTGGATGATCTTGTCGCCCTTTTTTACAGTGAACGGGAGGTTGTGGTGATTTAGTAGGATGACTTTGATATCACCCCTGTAGTCCGAGTCGATCACCCCGCCGTTCACTCCGATCTTCAATTTGAGAGCTAACCCACTCCTTGGTGCCAGCCAGCCGTACGTCCCTGGCGGGATCGCGGCCTGGACGTTAGTATTGACCAAGGCTTGGTCACGCGGGGGTATCACTACGTCTTCAGCAGCGAATAAATCTAGTCCAGCGGCATGCTGGCTTCCTCTCGTTGGCAACTTAGCCTCCTTACTCGATAGTTTAATTGGGATTGAGTCTTGTTTGGTCGGTTCGTCCATGGGCAAACAATCGTATTTGTTGCTAGTATTACATGAAATGGTGCCGAACCTAACCGACGGGGCAGCAGCGCAACTCGTGTCTACTGCCCGTTTCCAAAACCCGCCGACGTGGCAGCCTTTACAAGCTCGGTCACATCTTGACCGTCCTCGAATTCCAGCGTCTTCCCTTCAAATACTACTTGGCGCTTACGTTGCACAAAACGAGGGGGGTGGTCCTTGCAAGGCCACGGCTTTCCGCACTTGAAACAGAGCCCCTGCTTCCGGGCCTCACCGATGTCCATAGGGGCACCTCTGCCGGGCGTGACTCTGGCCGCGGCATTAGTACCCACACCGGAACCGGTGGCTGGCACTGTAGCGCCTCCTGTTGCAACGCGGCATGGTACCTGAGGAACATTGCGGGCACTCGTCAAAGACGAGGTACCCTGGTTTCGGTGCCGACTGATTTTATCTGCAATGACTCGGTCGGCGGTGATAGCGGCGGCCTCCCATGCCTCAAAGTCTTCGTTGTACAGCATGTTTCGGTCGTTGTCGAGGATAGAATCGACAACATTTTGTCTAACCCCCGTTCGGATGATGTTGACCAAAAACGCCGAATTGCCTCGTTCTGGGGTGATCTCGACCTCCGCCATGAGCTGTCGCATGTGGATAAAGAAGTCCTCAACCGTGCCTGCCCCTTGGGTGAGGGTTCGAAGATTAGACTTCTGTTGGGCGAGGTAATCGGCGGGGAGGAAGTTTTCATCCATGGTGGCAACGAATGTGTTATGCTAGGTACGACGTAGTGCAAGCTGTAAGGCGAAGCAATACAAAGTCTACACATTCACAAGTTGCTCACTAACGCAGAGCTAATGTCGTTTTGCCTCAAGAGGAATACTAAGAGAGATTGCGGGCCAATCACTCAAAGAATGCTAGAACACTACATATAATTGCGCAGATTTATGTAGCTGGGGGTTTCCCAAGCTAATCTGTTAGTCCTTATATACATCCTGTGTACTTTAGGGCTAGTGTGGGATCGGGATAAGTAAGAAGAATGCTGTGGAGAAGCATTGGAAAGAATAGTAACCGTCGGGGCGGTGTCCACAGCATCAGAAGGTTCTAGAAAGATGAGGTGGTAGTTAAGGAATGACACTGCTTAGATGCCAGCAGGCAAGAAGGAAGAATGAAACGGAGATACATAGCACACGGATAAGGGTGAACCATAGGGCCTTGAGGATGAGGAGAACGAGCCCTAGGACGGATAAATGTACATACAAGCGTAGGGGAAACCAAGGGAAGAAGCATAGGCGAAGAAAATGTAACATTACCCCCTCACTAAGGTGGAGGTACCACTTCTGACGCATCCTTCTAATTTCCGGGTGCACTGGCAGCCCTTCGATCCCCTTCCTCTCTTCGTTCTCCGTCCTGTTCAAACCAATCAGAGGTAGAGTCTCCATCGTACCTCTCGTTCCAGGCGTCTTCCTCCCCGGATACCGGCGCGTTCGCTTCAAGGGGGGAGGTTGTCTTCCGAAAAGGGCAGGTTGCGACAATGTGGCCTAATTGGTCACAATGGTTACAGTGACGATTGGGGCAGGATGCTTGGGTGTGACCAGGAGATAGGTTGTTGCAGTAGGGGCATCGATACCTGGGGCAGTATATCCTCCAATGGTTTGAGGCGCCGCAAACAAAACACGACCTATCAAGGGGGCCTGTAATGAGGGGGGAAGGCGAAGACATGCGAACAGGGAGAGGCATAGCCTCGTTGTCGATGTGAGGGGACGAGGGTATGGTTTGGGTACGAGGAAGTCCCCTCCAGTTGGTGCGAACGCTTGCGAAGGGGGACGAGCGTCGCCTATCCTGAAAGAACCATTGTCGTTCGGCTTCCTGGACGTCGGATGGGAGAAGGGGTGGAGAGAATAGTTGATCGGCTAGGGAGATAGAGGTACCACGAGGAATAGGATCTCGATGGTAACTGGGGGGGCGAAGATAGTAACGAAGATTGGGGCCAGAGAGGAGGCTGAGAATGGGGCGGATATGGGGGTGAAGAAGGTTGGGGGGGAGGAAGTCTAGGAGCGTACCCAGGCCTTCAGCTGCTAGTAGGTCTAGAACTAAGTTGCTCGATTCCACCATTCCCTGAGTCAGAGAATCATATGCCTGAGAGCATGGTTCTGCAAGGGGGAAATTTGTAAGGTGGAAGTGACTGAGGGCTATGGATCGATAGACGTTGGCCAAAGGGGGGAGGAGAGTGGTTCCAGGGAAGACTGTAGATTGTTCCAAGGCGAAGGTAAGTGTGGGGCTTTCAAGAACGGTAGCAAGAATGATACGAAGCCGGTCAACCGGCAGGCAGTTGAGGTGAATGGGGAAGTCTTCAGGGATGGGGAGGATGGGTGAATCATCGGGCAGGGGGGAGGTGTGGGCGTCAGGGGAGGCGGAGGGGGAAGAGACATAGGAAGACAAAGACGACATGTTGTTAGGTAGAGGTGGGAAGCGATGGGGGGAATTCCAAGGGATGGTCGGACTTATAAGTGTTGAGGAGTTGCTGGGAATGTTCCAAGTTGTCTTCGTGTTCCCAGGTGTCCTCAGCTGAAGAATATCCCTTCCATCTAACCAAAAATTGTCTTCTTCAGCGCGATCCACGATGGGCTAGGATCATTTCGATTTCGTATTCTTCATCTCCGTCTATAGTTTCTGGGGGTGGTTCTAAAAATGGAGTTCCATGCTCGGTGGTAGTTCTAAAAGAGGAAAGAAGAGAAGCATGGAAGACCGGGTGAATTTTCCAGGTTGGGGGAAGTTTCAGGCGGTATGCGAGAGGGGAAATGACTTTTTCTATGAGGAAAGGACCGTGGTGACGTTGGGAGAGCTTAGGGTGTGCACCAGGGAATTGGAGGTTTCGGGCTTCAAGCCAGACTCTGTCTCCTTGTTTCCAGGGGATGAATTTAGAGCAGACTCTGTCCTTCATGAGGAGGCATGCCTTCTCATGAGCAGCGAGGGCTTCCTTTCTTGCTTCGTCTAAGGCGGTCATTCTTTGTTCCAGGGTGGGAAGGAAGGTTTTGCCCAGGGGTGGGTAGGAATGGGGTTCATATCCCATCATGAGATAGAACGGCGATTGGTGGGTGGAAGAGTGGGGAGAGGAGTTGTGTGCGAATTCGGCAGTAGGGAGGAACTGAGACCAAGAAGTGGGAGAGCCTTGGCAATAGATATGGAGGTATGTTTCAAGTTCCTGGTTGAGGTGTTCTGTTTGGCCATCCGTTTGGGGGTGATAGGGGGAGGATAGGGCTACATCGTATTGGAGGAGTCTAGCCAGTTCTAGGCTGAAGGCTGAAGCGAATTGGGGTCCTCTGTCGGAGATGACTCAGTCATGGAGTCTAAATCGGGGGTAAATGTGGTGGAAGAAGAGTGCTGCGATGCCTGCTGCATCAATGGTTTTGGTACAAGGGATAAAAATACCCCCCTTTGAGAGTCCATGGTCGACCACAACCAAAATAGAATCAAACCCATCGGAAGGTGGCAGATCAGTGATGAGGTTGAGGGAGATCTGTTGGAAGGGGCGAGTGGCGGTGGAGGCAAGGGGGGATAGTGCAGGGATGGTCGGATGAGTGTTGACCTTGTTGGCTTGACAGGTGGGGCAACCCAGGACGTATTTGCGAACAAAGGAGGCCAGGCCTGGCCACCAATAGTCTCGTTGTACCAGAGCCTGGGTGCGAAAGATGCCGCCATGTCCCGAACTGGGGGAGGAGTGTAGGTGGGCAACGAGATCGTGTCGAAGTGGGGCAGGGATGTAGAGGTGACCGCGGTAGTACAACTGGTTGTCCGTGTAGGACCAGTTGGAGGGGTGCAAACGAGCGAGGGGTACGTCCGAGTCCGCAAGGCGTTGTAAAGCGGTAAGGACAAACGGATCCAAGGGGGTGAAGGAGGCAAGTTTGGAGGCAATAGAGGCATCAAGGCTTCAGACAAACAAGTGGGTTGGAAGGAGGGTGACATTCTCATTGTCGGTAATGGTTGGGGGATAGGAGAATCGTGATAGGGTGTCAGCCGGGGCGACGTGGGAGGCAGGGACATGTTTGAATTGTAAATCGAAGTCCTGGAGGAAGAGGAGCCATCTGGCTTGGCGTCGACTCAGGTGTTGGGGCTGACGGAAGTAGGAAAGGTTCTTATGATCAGTGAGGACGGTAACGGGGTGTCCTGTGCCACGGAGATAGTGTTTCCAGGCAGTGAGGGCATGGATGACTGCTAGGAGTTCCCGATCGTAGATGTCATAGTTTCGTTCAGCTTGGGAGAAGGTCTGGGAGAGGTAGGCACAGGGATGGAGGTCGCCATTGTCATCAGTTTGGAGCAGGATTCCTCCGGAGGCTACGAGGGAGGCGTCGGTCATGATAGAGAAGGGTTTGTTTAGGTCGGGCATAGACAGTATGGGTTGGGACGTAAAGGCAGATTGTAGGGAGCGAAAGGCAGTTTCCTGGTCAGCATCCCATTTCCAGGGGAAGGAGGATTTGGTGAGGTCGATGAGAGGGTGAGCAATGGTGGAAAAATTGGGTATGAAGCATCGGTAGAAGTTACAGAAACCCAGAAATGACCGGACTCCCTTGACATTAGAAGGGGGCTTCCAGGAAGAGATGGCGTCGAGTTTGATGGGATCAAGGTGGACCGAGTTATGACGAACTACCATTCCTAAGTATTCCATATGGTCTTGGTCAAAGGAGCATTTGGACAACTTGAGGTACATTTTCTGTTCCCTTAAGCGTTGTAGCACTCGCCGAGTTTGTTCCTGGTGGAGGAGGAGATCCTCAGTCCCAAATCCTAGGTCATCCATGTAGATCTTCAGCCAGCCTTCTGCGATCATATCCCGGAAGATGTGTTTCATGAGGGCTTGGAAGTGGGATGGGGCATTGACAAAACCAAAAAACATAACCAGTGACTCCTAGAGTCCTTCTGAGTTTACCCAAGCCGTTTTCCAGATGTCGTCCTCGTGAATGCGGACATTGTTGTAGCCCCATCGGATGTTGAATTTGGTGAAGTACCTGGCGTGTTTGAAACCATCAATAAGGTCGGAGATGAGGGGAAGGGGATAGGTGTTTCGGACGGTGTGGGAGTTAAGATAGTGATAATCCTGGCAAGGGCGGAGTTTCCCATCCTTCTTTGCTACAAAGAAGAAGGGGGAGGCTTGGGGGGAGGTCGATTGACG
>JBBPKK010001198.1:0-11199 GCA_038089215.1 Tylopilus vinaceipallidus | reverse complement strand
TCACTTGGAAATCTTGAACATGAAGTGCAGAATTCAGAAGGCTCTGAAGAACATACTTTACTGGAAAGCTTGCTGGAACCAGAACTTCCCCTCCTTGGGTCTCCACCCTCAGATTCTCCCACTTCACACAGTTGAACACCTTCTGTTTCATCTTGTGACACCTTTTCCACAGCTTCTTTGGACCTTTCTACTCATATCCATCTCCTTCTGCTCCCAAACATAGCAAAAATGTCAAATGCTCAAGCATTCCAGATGCCACTCCAAGGTGCTTCCAGCACACTGAATTTTGATGGGAAAAGTTGTTCTCTTCTGTGTTTCTTTAATGAGATTGAATATTTAGGTGCTGCCATGGGACTGGACCCCCAAGGGCACATCAAGGCTGCAATTTGGTATGCAGAACTGGCAGAAGCCAACCTTTGGGGCTCCCTTCTGGAAGCCACAGGTGGTAACTGGAATGCCTTTGTGAAGGTGGTCAAGGAATTGTATCCAGGTTGTGATGGTGCTAACAGATTTTGTGTCAGTGACTTGCAGCTCATCATACAGGAATTCTGAACCAAGCCCATGTGTAACCAAGACAATTTTGGGAAGTATCATTGGGCATTCCTTCCAGTTGCCAGCCATTTGAAAACAAATGACAAGATATCAGAGTGAGAAAAAAACATTGCCTTCATGTATGGGTTTCCACTAGATGTGGAACAGAGATTGTGGGCCCAGTTGGCTATTGTCAAGTCTGACATACATCCAAATGAGCCATACCCCATGGTGGATGTGGTCAAGGAGGCTAGGTTTCTTTTGACAGGGCCAGCACTGGCTGGCTCTGCAGCCATGACATTTCTAACATCTAACTTTCCTTCCCCAATAGTTCCAGCCAACCTGCATTCTAGCTGACACATGTCACCTTCTGGCCCTACCAGACAACCATCATCAGTCCTGCTGGCACCTGCCATTAAGCAAGAATTTCAATTGTCTGGACAAGGCAGTCATGCTAACAGCCACACATGTGCCTGGTGTGACTTATTCAGACACTACATGCAAGAGTGTCAAGATTGCTTGGATTGGATAAATGCCAGCCAAGTTATTTGAGGGCCTGATGGATGGCTATATCTTCCAAATGGAAGCTGTATCCCATGGATCCCAGGCTGTGTCAGCATCAAAGGCTGTGTTGAGCACTTGGAGGTGGAACATGCAGTTGCTGGGTCAGGTCTGGAAGCATATCAAATGACTCCCAAGACAAGCCCCCACATGTGACTGCCAGCATCTTGACTATCACTTGGCTGGATGCAGACACAGGTGCAGTGCTTGATATTGATCCATCAGCATTTCATGCAACCATGAACTATTCCTCTTCTTGCAATATAACTGACCCAGATTTCCAATCATTTTTAGCACAGGCATGGGCCAACTTTCAAATGAACAAGGGACCAGGGGGCACTTCCACCAAAGGAAAACATGTCTGGTTTGATGGGGTGGCAGTATTGAAAATGCCACCTCTGCCTAATCTGCATGCCATCTCTGTATCAGAAGAAATCAAGTCACCAGAAATATGTCAGGCCAGCAGCTCAGGGGCCGCAGGTCCTTCTAAGCCCCATGGCCATGCTCAATCTTTCACCTCTTCCACCACTTCTGCCTCCCCTGCCTTGTCTTCTGCTGCACCAGCAGTACCTTATCCACTCACGTTTGCTCCAAGCAGCCAGTACCACTATGCATTTCCATTAGAGGACAAGACTGCATCACACCAGGTCCTGGATAATGTACTGGGCATGCTGGTCTCAGTACCAATCAAGGATCTCATAGCCATTAGCCCTGATGTTCAGAAGCACTTTCGGGAATTGATGGCAATGAAACAGGTCTCTACTTCTTCTTCTGCCCCTACTAATGTTGTGCGGGTCAATGAGTTATCTGGCTGGGATCCAGGTGTGGTGGACCAGGAATTTAGTGACTGGGTCATTCAAAATGATGATGGGCTGATTGTTGCCCACCACCACCTCCCACTTCATTGTGTAGAGGCCTGCATTGGGTCCACTAACCAATCACTTACATGCATTTTAGATTCTGGTTTGGAAATTGTAGCGATGCTGAAGTGAATTTGGGAGAGCCTTGGTGTCCCCATCCAATCTGATCACTGCATGACAATGTCCTCCACTAACATGACTTCAGATAGCATGCTCAGAGCCATTTAAAATCTTGTATTGGACTTTGGATTGGGCCCACTACAGGTACAGGTTCAAGTAGTGGAATGTGCTAACTTCAAGATTCTACTCAGAAGGCCATTCCTCTGTGTCATGAGTGCCTGGAGCCAAGACTCACCTGATGGTTCACAGGAACTAGAGTTATGTGACCTAAATACCAGGAAACAGTACACACTTCCAACCTGCCCATGGTTGGAAGGTTGGCCAAAGTGCTGAAGAGGTGCTGCATGCTCTAACCATCACAGCATTGTTGAAATGGATCTTTGAAGATCAATGATCTGCCATTTGGTTGGGTAGGTACCATTATTCCTTCTGTTTTTAACCTTTCTGGTCATTTCCCTTCCAATTCTTCTGATATTTCCTCTGCCTCTCATGTGTGGGCACTTTTCACAGGGCATCCACCCTGTTCAGCCTTGTACAATTATCTCTCTTCTACTCACTCTGCTCTTATGCTGGCAGTGTGTTCCACTCTTTCCAACACCCTTTACTTTGATACCCAGTCACATTCTCTTGCTTACAAACCAGTTAGCAAGAAGGTCCATGCAGTACCAGCCCCTCTAATGGAGGAGTTCCAAGTACATCATACCCTTCCTGAGAATCCTTTGGCAAATTTGCCTCCCCTTCTGATTCTTCTGCCTGACTTTGCACTGGGTACTCACTTTATGCAAGAATGCA
This sequence comes from Tylopilus vinaceipallidus, assembly GCA_038089215.1. NCBI lineage: Eukaryota > Fungi > Basidiomycota > Agaricomycetes > Boletales > Boletaceae > Tylopilus > Tylopilus vinaceipallidus. Next base: position 8,335 of record JBBPKK010001198.1, on the reverse strand, counting down.
CTGACACTCTAGATCTTGATCCAGCAAACTGGTTGTGACCTGAAGAGCTAAAGCTTGTGTGCTGGCTTGTCTGATACACGAAGATGCCTTTGCTTGGGTACCAACAGAACACAGCCAGTTCAATGAGCAGTACTTTCCACTGGTGAAGATTCCAACAGTGCTGCACACACCATGGGTGCTGCACAATATTCCTATCCTGCCAGCTATCTATGACAGCACCCTGCAAATTATCAAGGATTGCATTGCATATGGGGTCTATGAGCTGTCTGTTGCTTCCTACCAGTCCCAATGGTTTTGCATTCTCAAAAAGGACAGCAAGAGCCTTCAGCTAGTCCACAATCTACAGCCACTTAATGCCATAACCATCCAGGACACTTCTGTCCCACCACTAGTTGAACATCTGGCGAAGTCCTTCAGCAGCTATGCAGTATATTCGATGATGGACCTATTCACCAGATATGACCAGTGGCGGCTTCATGTTGAATCCCAGGACCTCACATCCTTCATGATGCCACTCAGGCCCTACTGGCTGACTACAGTCCTGATGGGCTACACTAACACAGTACATATTTACCAAGGAGATATGTATTTCATCCTACAGGATGAAATCCCACATCATACATTGCCATTCATTGATGATATTCCAGTCAAGACAGTCAAAATGTGGTATCAACATCCAGATGGCTCATATGAGACCATTCCAGGTAATAGTGGCATCCAGCGCTTCATGTGGGAACATCTCACTGTTGTTAACCACATTTTACAGCATTTTCAGAATGTCAGCATTACAGTTTCTGCCAAGAAGTTCATCCTCACTGCACTGGATGCAACCATTGTTAGCCACAAGTGTACCATGGAAGGGCAGGTCTCACATGAGGACCAGATTCAAAAGATGTGTGACTGGCTGGTTTGTTGGAACCTCATGGAAGTTCATGGCTTCCTTGGAACATGGGGTGTGGTACGCATTTTTATCCATGACTTTGCAAAGATCACCTATCTGTTAGTCAATCTGACTCAAAAGGGTGTTCCATTCAAGTGGGGTGAAGCCCATCTGGATGCAATGAATTGTCTGAAGGATGAGATCATTAAGTCCCCTGCGCTTTGCTGGCTTGATTATGTGAGTGAGCAGGAGGTCATCCTGGCAGTCAACACTTCTGTGATTGCCATTGGATATATCTTATCACAGGTCAGTGAGGATGGTAAATGGTATTCAAACCAGTTTGGCTCCATTTCATTGACAGAAGTCAAGAGCCAGTATTCACAGGCAAAGCTCAAACTTTTTAGTCTTTTCCAAGCACTTCGTGCTGTTTGCACATTTATTTTTGGCCTTCCAAACCTGACAGTAGAGATGGATGCGAAATATGTCAAAGGGATGATCAATAATCCTGACTTGTAGCCTAACACAATCATAAACCATTGAATCACTGGGATTTTACTATTTCAATCTCATTTAGTTCATGTTGTGGCCGATTGTCATACTGGTCCCAACAGACTTTCCCATCACCTGCCATCAGATAAAGATCTGCCAGAGGATACCAATTTTGATGATTGGCTTGACAATGCATATTCATTTGGAGTCACTATTTTAAATGATCTCATCCAACTGCCTGCTTTGCTGTCCATCTCATTTTCTTGCCCACTGTCATCCTCTTCAGCCCCTGTCTTCCAAACTCTTCTGCCAGATGATGTTTACCCTCATTCTTCCTTATCACACAGCATTTCCCCTTCTTTTTGCCCTGTGGCAGTGTTTCTCTCAGAACTTGACACTTACTCTTCTTTCACTTCTGAGGCCCCTGATATCCCACATTCTTCCAAGGTGAAGGCTAAGGAAGAGTGTATTGAACTCATTTGGGCATTTTTACAGGAGTTAACACAGCCTTCTGATCTTTCCAATGCCAAATGTGCATCACTCATCTCTTCCACATGCCACTTCTTTGTCCTAGACAGCTGGCTATGGCACCATAGACCACATGGGTGTTACATTTTCTCTGCTTATTCTTCTTTCCTTGGTTTCCGCTTCATTCATACATACATTTATCCATCTTGGGGCTCATCCTCATTGTCCTCAAAGCCTTATGGTGTGCAGTTATCCATGTTCTATGCTTTTTGCTCTCGCTTTTCCTTCTCATTGCATGGCATATTGCCTGTGCTGTTTCATGATTACTATTCTGTTCCATCAGAATGTTCTGATGCTGTGGACACCACCCTGATGGTTCTTATTCTTTACAATGCTTCTCTGCAGCATTTTCCTTCTTTGATTTATTCCCATACCAGCCCTAAAGTACACAGGATGTATATAAGGACTACAGATTAGCTTGGAGAATCCCCAGCTAAATCTGTGCAATCATATGTAGTGTCTAGCATTCTTTGAGTGATTGGCCTGCAATCCCTCTTAGTATCCCTTCCGAGGCAAAATGTCATTAACTCTACATTAGTGAGCAACTTGTGAATGTGGAGACTTCATACTGCTTTGCTTCATCACTTGCATTACATCATACCTTGCATAACAAAAGATTTAGCTCTCCCCATCGCCCTCCTGTCTAGGAAGTGACTGCCCCCACCACCATTTCATCCCAGAAAACTTGAGACTCTCTGTCACCTGAACAATGGCCTCCTTGTTGCATAGCAGGATCTTCCAGAACAGCTGCTCCCCCTGCTGACCCCAGATATCACCCAAACCTCCCACCTGTTGATAGGGGAGTTACCTATGAACCAATACAACAACTGGATGTGGTACCAGCCCCAGCAGAATCATTTTTAAATACAGAACACCTCGCTCATGTGCTTCAGCTTACTAGCCAACCCCCACCACATTCCCAGTCCAGTGAAGGTAACAGCTCTGCCAGCCCTTCCTCTTCATCCCCACCCATTTGCATCGATACCCCCCAGCCTGCCGATATGCCCTCAGAACTTAAAGCTGGTCTCCCTGATGACTTTTCCAGATCCCCTGAGGAAGCCACTCACTGGATCAAGGCCATGAAGGCCTACTTCAACATCAATGCTGCCCTCTACTCTGACAACAGCACCAAGGTACTTACCATCTTGAACCATATGAGCAAAGGATGAGGAATCCAATTTTCCAACTCATGGTTGGACAAGATGTCTGATACTACTATCCCCCCTGCTGAGAAAATGTTTGACGTGCTTGTTTTAGATTTTACCTCCACCTTCTTCCCATTCGACATCATCACATCTGCCAGGGAACAGCTGGAATGCTTAGAACAAAAGGACCAGAAAAGGATTGGAAGTGATGACAGCTTCCAACAGTACATCACTGACTTCGTCAACTTGGCTGCCAAAGCCAAGATCACAGATGAAACTGAACTCTGTCACCTTTTCTCAAAAGGAATTAACCACCACATCAACCTTCTCATCTATGGGATGGAGAAGGTCCCTAATACCCTGAAAGAACATATCAAAAAAGCCAAGCAGTTCCATTCCCAGTTAGCAACTGCTCAGGGACTTAACTGATCCCCCCCTTCCTCCACCTACCGCCCCCAGAAAGAGAGAGACCCATGGCAATGGACATTGACTATGTCCAGTTGTCTCCTACAAATAAAGCCTGTTTGATCTGAGATGGACGTTGCTTTCAATGTAAGCAAAAGGGCTGTAGATTATCAAACCATCATGCCAGAGCTACACCTCCCAGACCCTCTAGAAACCCTAATCGACCTGTATAGATCAGGGCCACCAAAACTGCTCACTCCCCACTGACTAATCCAACCAGAAACCTGGATAACTCCATTTTCGCCTATGTAAACTCCCTTAGAGCAAAAGGGATATCTCATGACCTCATCCTGAGAAACCTTCGCATCTGCCATGATGACAATTACAAAGAGGAAGAAGAAACCCCTACTGCTTCTACTTCAGGTTTTTAGCTAGGGAAGAAAAGAAGTCAATGATTTCTTCCCAGTATGTTGCTCCCATGTACACTACCAATACAAATGAATCATCCATGCATTTACCCATTCATTTGCAATGTGGGAGTAAAGCCAAAGTTTACCTCCATGCCCTCATTGACAGTGGAGCTACAGGATGTTTCATATCCTGGGAGCAAGTCTGCCACAATTGCCTCCCTCTCTCTCGCCTCCTCCAGCCAATCATTGCTCATAATGTCGATGGAACCAAAAACTCCGATGGAACCATGCACTTTGTAACCACCCTTAAAGTATCCTTGCCCGAATCCACTCACCACACCCAGACATTTTTTGTAACCAACCTAGGAAAGGAAAAAGCCATCCTAGACCTGCCATGGTTAAAGTGAATCAACCCGATGATTAACTGGAGGACAGGACAATGCCTTGTCCCAGATGAACCTGTATCACCCCTGCTGCACCCCCATCTTGACCAATACCTGAACAAAATGACCCTCTCCACCTCCCTTGCCATGACAGCCACAAAGGAGGAAGTATCCCTCCCTGATGCATACAAAGAATTTGCTGATGTCTTTGCAGAACCCCCCCCTGGCGAACTACCCCCTTCTCAAGGAGAATGGGACTTCTGTATTAATCTAAATGATGACTTCACCCCAAAAATCACTAAAATATACCCACTCAATCTGGAGGAATGAAAGGCCTGTGGGGAATTCACTCTAGAAAACGTCAAGGCTGGAAAGATTCAACAGTCAACCTCCCCCCAAGCCTCCCCCTTCTTCTTTGTAGCAAAGAAAGATGGCAAACTTCGCCCCTGCCAGGACTACCGCTACCTTAACTCCCACACTGTCCAGAATGCTTACCCTCTTCCCCTCATTTCCAACCTCATTGATGGTTTCAAAAACGCCAGGTACTTCACCAAGTTTGACATCTGATGGGGCTACAACAATGTCTGCATCCATGAGGACGACATCTGGAAGACGGCTTGGGTAAACTCAGAAGGACTCTGGGAGTCACTGGTCATGTTTTTTGGTTTTGTCAATGCCCCGTCTCACTTCCACGCCCTTATGAAGCATATTTTCCAGGATATGATTGCAGAAGGATGACTGAAGATTTACTTGGACGATTTAGGATTTGGAACCGATGACCTCCTCCTCCACCAGGAATGAACTCAGCGAGTTCTACAACGACTACGGGAAGAGAAGATGTACCTCAAGTTATCCAAGTGCTCTTTTGACCAAGATCAGATGGAATACCTGGGAATGGTAGTTTGCCACAATTCTGTCCACCTCGATCCTATTAAAGTCGATGCCATCTCCTCCTGGAAGCCCCCCTCCAACGTCAAGGGAGTACGATTGTTTCTGGGCTTTTGCAACTTTTACCGAAGATTCATACCCAACTTTTCTACCATCACTCACCCCCTTATCAATCTCACCAAATCCTCCTCCACCTGGAAATGGGATATCAACCAAGAAATCACCTTTCGTTCCCTCCAATCTGCCTTCACTTCACAACCAGTCCTCTCCATGCCCAACGTGAACAGACCTTTCTCCATCATGACCGATGCTTCCCTTGTGGCCTCAGGAGGAATTCTACTCCAAGCTGATGATAATGGTGACCTCCACCCCTGTGCCTACCTCTCCCAAACCTTCTCCCAAGCTGAACGAAACTATGATACCTATGACCGGGAACTCCTCACAGTTATCCATGCCCTTACTGCCTGGAAACACTATCTCCAAGGCATAGGACATCCTGTTACCATCATTACTGATCATAAAAACCTTTCTTATTTCCACCAACCCCAACATCTGAGTAGACACCAGGCAAAGTGGCTCCTTTTCCTCCAGGACTTTGACCTGCAGTTCAAACATGTCCTGGCCTCCCAAGTCACCCCAGCTGACACCCTATCACGATTTTCCTATCCTCACACTGTCACTGACAACGAAGACGTCACACTCCTCCCCAATCACCTGTTTGTGCAAACCTTTGATGCCTCCATTGCCTCTAAGCTCACCTCTTCCACCCCCTCCAATCCCTTTGTCCTCACCACCCTACAATGCCTTGCTAACTCAGATACACCTCTTGCTCACTCTCACTCCTCCGACTGGTCCTACATTGACAACCAGTTATACTACTGAGATCGCCTTTACATCCCAGCCCCACTCCACCACGATCTTGTTGCCCACCTGCACTCCTCACCCAGTTCTGGACATGGTGGCATTTTTCACACCCAGGCGTTGGTACAGTGGGACTATTGGTGGCTGGGTCTCACCTCCTTTGTCCACAAATATGTCCTAGGTTGCCCCATCTGTCAGGCTAACAAAGTCAACACTCATCCAACCATCCCTGCATTGTTCCCTCTTTCCTCCTCTGCTACTCACCCCTTCCAACAGATATCCCTGGATCTTATTACCAACCTACCCCCTTCTGACAGCTTTGATTCTATTCTGGTTGTGGTCAACCATGGACTCTCAAAGGGGGGTATTTTCATCCCTTGTACCAAAACTATCGATGCAGCAGATGTTGCCACACTCTTTTTCCACCATATTTACCCCTGATTTGGACTACATGACAAGGTTATCTCTGACAGAGGACCCCAATTTGCCTCTGCCTTCAGTCTAGAACTGGCTAGACTCCTTCAATATTATGTGGCCCTTTCCTCTCCCTATCACCCTCAAACTGATGGCCAAATGGAGTGTCTCAATCAGGAACTTGAAACATACCTCCACATCTATTGCCAAGGTTCTCCCACATCCTGGTCTCAGTTCCTCCCTACTGCCAAATTTGCACACAACTCCTCCCCCCACTCTTCCACCCACCAATCGCCATTCTATCTCATAATGGGGTATGAACCCCATTCCCACCCACCCCTGGGAAAGACATTCCTCCCTGCTCTGGAACAATGAATGACTGCCCTAGACAAAGCAAGGAAGGAAGCCCTTGCTGCACATGAAAAAGCCTGCTTAATCATGAAGGACAGAGTTTGCTCCAAGCTTGTCCCCTAGAGACAAGGAGATAGAGTCTGGTTAGAGGCCAGAAATCTCCAATTCCCTGGAGCACATCCTAAGCTCTCCCAACGACACCACAGTTCCTTCCTCATAGAAAAAGTTATCTCCCCTCTCGCCTATCACTTGAAACTTCCCCCAACCTGGAAGATTCACCCTGTCTTCCATGCTTCCCTTCTTTCCCCTTTTAAAACCACCACCAAACACAGAACTCCCTTCTTAGAACCACCCCTGGAGGATATAGATGGAGATGAAGAATACGAAATTGAAATGATCCTTGCTCATCATGGATCTCACCAAAGAAGACAATTCCTGGTTAGGTGGAAAGGATATTTGTCGGCAGAAGACACCTGGGAACACGAAGATAATCTGGAACATTCCCAGGAACTCCTCAATGCTTATAAGTCTGCTCACCCCCTGGAATTCCCTTCACTGCTTCTCCCATCCAACTAACAAGCATGCCTTCCCTGTCCTCCTATGTCTCCTCCCCCTCTGCCTCTCCTGAATCCCATTCATCCCCCCTACCCTCTGACTCACCCCTCCTACCCATCCCTGAAGAATTCCCCATCCATCTCAATTGTCTGCCAGTTGACCAGCTTCATATTGTTTTAGCCACTGTCTTAGAAAGCCCTATGCTCACCTTCGCCTTGGAACAGTCAACAGTATTCCCAGGAACCACCCTTCTTCCCCCACTTGCTAATATCTATCGATCCATCGCCCTCAGTCATTTCCACCTTGCCATACCCTCTTCACCTCACATTGACAATGAGGCTGTGCCTCTCCCTGTTTGCCTCCCTTCACCTTCCCCCCTTGTTACGGATCCCCCTGATAGGACATGCTTTATTTGTGGGGCCTCCAACCACTGGAGGATATACTGCCCTCAGTATTGCTGCCTCTACTGTAACAACCTATCTCCTGGTCACTCCCAAGCCTCCTGCCCCAATCGTCACTGTAACCACTGCGATCGCTTAGGCCACATTGTGGCAAACTGTCCTTTTCAGGAGACAATCTCCCCCCTTGAAGCAAATGTGCCAGTATCAGGAGAGGAGGATGCCTGGAATGAGAGGTATGACAGAGATTCCACCTCTGATTGGTTCAAACAGGATGGAGAACGACAAGAAGAGGGGGATCGAAGGGCTGCCAGTGCACCCGGAAATTGAGGTTAGGCATCAGAAGTGGTACCTCTGCCTTAGTGAGGGGGTAATGTTACATTTTCTCCACTTATTCTTCTTTCCTTGGTTTCCACTTCATCTATACATACATTTATCCATCTTGGGGCTCATCCTCATTGTCCTCAAAGCCTTATGGTGTGCGGTTATCTGTGTTCTATGCTTTTTGCTCTCGCTCTTCCTTCTCATCGCATGGCACATTGGCTGTGCTGTTTCATGATTACTATTCTGTTCCATCAGAATGTTCTGATGCTGTGGACACTGCCCCAATGGTTCTTATTCTTTATGA
>JBBPKK010001197.1:0-11208 GCA_038089215.1 Tylopilus vinaceipallidus | reverse complement strand
ATGAACAGGACGAACCTGTTCGTATTGTTTGTAGGACGTGCATGAGCACATGCTGCACATAAACATACCTGTAATGATCCACCATGATATCAGTGAAGTGTCAGAGAAGGAGGCGAGAAGCATGCACAACGATTGGACACACCCCCAAGCATCAAGCCCAAAGGGGAGCAGAGATGGCACACGACCTCCTTGCTGGAACTCACCAGACGCGATGCACATGTGATAGGAGTGCCCAGCCACACTGGGGCTGCCAGGGACACCAGACCTGCAGAATTCATCAAGAAGTCAGTGCAAACACTCAGATGCAGATGACCAGGGGTATTCACCTCAAGAGTCTCAAGTCGAGCTGACCACACCAAGCACCAACAAGAACACATTAGGAGCATCCAGGACCGCAAAGGGCACAACAGAGTGGCCAAAAAAGCTGTGTAACACGTCAAAACATATCAGGGAACGGCTAGAGCAGGTAGCGCAAGAGGGCATACCTCAAGACTCTCGAAACTCACCATAATGCCAGGAACGCAATACAACCATGCCAGGCCATGTCCAAGGCTCATGGAAACGCCTTATAAGCTTCAGAAGCCAACGCAATGACGAACTGGACTTACCAAGTCCAGGTACAGGGCCAGGAGACCCACAAGTCAACCCCACCAAGTCGAGAGGTGACAAGGGCGAACGGACGTGCTAAACTCACATAGACAGCACCAGAACTGATGGAGTACCACGGCGGATGGATGACTCAATGAGTGACACGTGCAACGACTCGGAATAAGTCGATACAAGGATTCTAGCTGGCAACCATGCATGTGAGCACAAATGGCACAAACGCTCGACAACGCACGCACCTTGGCCACCCACAGCATCTCCATGGCATCTCAGATGACGTATCGAACACGTCGATCCATCGCACCAATGTAGACAGCTCAAAACGCTACCTACAAGAGTCAGTAGGAGTAGCTGGATATTTCCATCCACCCGAACGGCATCAAAGCCTTCCCAGGCAAATCAGACAGGCTGCACAAGCCATATATGATCTACAAAAAATGTGTCAGTGATAGCAAGGCACGAAACGCGAACACGACAGCACCCCGAGCCTGTCAAGTCGATCACGCACACTTCACGAGTGAGCTGTGGTTTGCCTTATAAGGCAACTGCTTGAGCGCGAACTTTCTGGGTTGTCTGAGAGTCCGAAGTCAGTCATGTGCACTCAACCATGCTGCTGGCAAATCCAAGCAGGGATCAAACTTTGCTGGTGCACCCGATTTGCTTGAGAAGGCTTTGATGTTGTTCGGCGATGGATACATCCAACTGCTCCTACTGACTCTTGTAGGTCGTGTTTTGAGCCATGCATGTCAATGTGGTGGCTTGATGTGCCAAATACGTTGTCTGGGGTGCTGTGGGGATGCCATGGGTGGCTCAGGTGGGTGCATCGTCAAGCGTTTGTGCTGTCTGTGCTGACTTGCGTGGTTGTCAACCAGTATCCTCGTATCGACTCATTTCAAGCTTGTGGGCGCTTTGCTTGTTGTGCTATCCATCCACCGTCATCCTCTGTCCATTCCGGCTCTATTGCCGTTGGCTTGGCATGTCTGATTGCGCTCGTTACCTCCTGGCGTGATCCAGTCGACCTGTGGGTCTCCTGGCCCTGTACCTGGACTTGGTGAGTCCGGTTTGTTGTTGTGCTGGCTTCTAACGCTTGTAGGACGTTTCCATGGGCCTTGGACATGGCCTGGAGCGGTTGTGTTGCGCTGATGGCTGTATGGTGAGTCTTAAGGTAAGTCTTCTTGCTCTACTTTCTCTAGCTGTTCCCTGACATGTTCCGATGTGTTATGCAGCTTCTTCGGCCGCTCCATCATGCCCTCATCGCGTCTAGGCATAATGGATGCGTGCGTGTTTGGGGCGCGTCCCAGTGAATTCTCTTCCTCCTGTTGCAGATGCTCCCTAGCGGGATTTAATGCATTCCGGAGGTCCTTAGGTCAGTCCCTGGTGTCCTCAGCGTGGCTGGGTGCTCCTATCATGGATGCATTGCGTCCAATGAGTCCGAGCTTGGAGCTGGAGTACTGTCTCTGCTCTTCGAGTTCGATCCTTCAAGCTCGATGCTCAGGGGTGTGTCTGATCACTCCATGTGCGTGTCAAGTGGTGCGCATGGCTCGTGGGGCTGTCCAGGTGTGTTGCAGTCACCTCGGGAGGTGTGCTGATCGCTTTCGTTAGCTTCCGCTGCCAGCCACTCCTTGATGGGTGTGCTATGGCGCGTGCTGGTGTACTCCCTGTTAACATGTGTGTTCTGTTGCATTCCTCTGATCTTGCCGTCAGCCCCTGGGACTGTGGTTGGCTGTGCGATGCGTTCGCGTTGCCAGCCGTCTTCCTTGGTAAGTGGCTTGTTCGGTTTTGCGTGTTGATGTGTCTCAGTGTTGTTGTCGCCTGTCTGCTGGTCTAGATGATGCTCGTCATCACCCGTCACATCCACAGGGTCTTTCAATGTACTGTGTGCCCTCTCGACACTCCCAACTTCCAGCTTGGCCCTTGTGTTGCCCACTTCTCCATCCAGTTCAATTAGTTAGCTGAGGGGCTCTGTGGGCTCGCCTGAATGACGACCATCGTCACCCGTCGCGTCCACAGGGTCTCTCGGTGGTCTTGACATGCCATCTTGACATCTGTGTGTGATTTGTTGTGCATTGTGTGGCATGTGTGTGCATGGTGACTGCTGACAGTGTCAGGTAGCTGGAATATGGTACACATCAGCCACTGAGGGCATCTGGTGGCAAACACTGGCGACCTTGCCATGTTTGCAACTGTTTGGAAAGCCTAATATGGCAGTTGCGAACACTGGCGAACATCATGTTCGCCAGTGTTCGCCAGTGTTCGCCATGTTCACAACCATTCATCAGTAAATCACTTGTCTGTCTGGCACTGTCCAGTGTCAGTATTCTGGAGTCTTTGGGGAGCAAGTGGCTATTCTGGAACAATATCACACTGAATCTGTACCACAATCATCATCTTTGAATCATTTCCAATATTTGTTTCATAGACCAAATACATTATATTTCAATGGTATCTACTACATGAATCATATGTGTGATTGCACTGGCCCAGGAGTTTTGTCATTGTACTGTGGGGTGGTTGTGTTGTTCCACATCTGTCCTACCCATGTTGATACCATTGTTGGTGTCATACTGTGGAGCCTGGGCAGCGCTGGAGCATTCACCTGCACAGGCACTTGACACAAAGGGGCAACAGAGCGCCATGTATTCAAGATGGGATGGCGGTGATATAATGTACATCTAGTTGATAATGAACGTGAGTAGTACTACAGTGCGTAGTCATGCAGTGCGTCGTCGGGCGGATGCGCATGATATGGATAGTGAGAAAAAGGGAAACAAAGATCACCCCAGTGAGCTGGGACAGCGGGGTGAATAGGAAACAGAGCGGACATCGAACATAAACTCGTAAGAGCCTTCCCCGACAGGAGGCCCCCATCTTTGTTGGCATCTGCGCCATCGTGGTCCAAGAAATGAGAATGAAGTAATCAACACCAAGGAAGACGAGAGTGCGGCGTGGAGGTTGAATGAAAAGCAATCGAGTTCATAATCAATGCAAGGCACGTGGTGCAATGAAATCGATGGAGGAAAAAAAAAAGAGAGAAATGGAAAACACCTTGGGGAAGCGTTCAACCACCGGGCCATTCACCCCCGCTTGCGAGCTTCGCAAACAGCCCCTTGCGCTCGACAAGCTCCTCATACCGTTCCTCCTCTGCCACCTTGCCGTCCTCGACGACGACAACCCGATCACACATCCGCATCACCTCGACCTTGGCACCTCGGATGGTCTCGAGCACCGCCGCCAGGTTCGCACCGTCGAGGGCTGACGTGCATTCGTCCAGAATCACGATCTGTGATGGACGGACGAGCGCGCGGGCGATCTGCAGCCGCTGGGCTTGCCCGCCCGACATGAGCGCCGCGTTCTCGCCCACGGCCGTGTTGTACCCCTGCGGAAGCGACATCACAAACCCGTGGACGTTGGCCGCCCGCGCGGTGCGCTCCACGTCGTCCTCGGTGACCTCCCCAAGGTGCCCATAGGCAATGTTCTCCCGGATTGTGCCGTCAAACAGGTTTGGCGTCTGGTTCACCACCGCGATGTGGTTGCGAAGATGGTGGACATCGGTCGACCGGAGCGCGTACGCGCCGACAGAGATCGTACCCGAGGTGGGTTCGTACAACCTTTGCAGCAAAGCCGCCACCGTAGATTTACCGCATCCAGAGGCGCCGATGAGCGCCACGCATGCCCCTTTTGCAATCTCCATCGAGAAGTTGTCTAATATCGTCGCATCAGGGTTCGTCGGATACGAAAAGGACACGTCTCTCAAAACAAGGTCGCCAGTGATTGGTGGGCGCAGTATGCCCTGGTACTCGCTGGTCTTGTCGGTGGGAAGGGTCACAAGTTGGTAGAGATCTGTGGTCGCTTGGACGCTCTTGGCGATCCGCTGAGTAAATGCCATGATCTGGCCTCCAATCGTGACCGTGAAGACGACAAGGTTGAGCGTTTGGACCATCCGGAGGTACGTGTAGGCACCATTGGCAATGAGGATCGCACCAACGTAGAACGAGAGCGCTTCTGCGAGATAGATTAGCGCAGAGGCGACACCGTACGTGCAACCTTCGACAAATGCGCCGCGAACGCCAGTGGTTAGACAAAGGGAAGTCACCCTGTCAAACTGGGATTGCAGGACCGGCTCAAGGGACATGGCCCGGACGCTACGAATATTTAGGATTGTCTACAGCAAGAAAGGAAATCAGCTGGAACACCCAGCGTGAAACTCACATCATGAACGTACCTCGGAATAGACCCTTGCGACCCCCTCGCGCGCTCGTTTGTTCCTGACCTCGCACCTCGCTACCAATCCTGCCTGGAGGCTCATTGCACCGACGAACACGGGACCGATCGCGATGCCGACAAGGGTTAATTGCCATCCCCATACCATGGCCCAAATGAGTCCGACACCTATCATGGCAACCACGACAAGGAGTTGGCCGATGACCACAGCCACGAGCGTCTGCGCATCATGGGCATTTTTAATGAGCGATTGTGCAAGCGCGGCTGGGCTACGCGCGGGCGAGTCAAACCAAGCCTTGTCCTGCAAGAGCACACGGGAGTAGGCAGTGTTGCGCAAACGGGTGACCCAACAACGACTGGCCGACGTTTCCATAAGAAAGAACTTGAATCCCATCAGTAACCCATCGACTGCCGCGATGCTGAGGACGAGAGAGCCATAAAAGTTGATGATAGAGGCGCCTGGATTCGCCGAGACCTCGAACATCAAACGAGAAAGCAGGAATGAAAAGATGGGCGTCATAGCGCCGCTCATAGTAAGCAGGCAGCGAGACCAATAATAAAAAGATATTTGGAGGGCATTATAGGATATACCTGACCCAGCATTACGACGAGACCGGGCACAGGAGGGGATTCTGGTAACGGGGTTGACAAGTTTGGTTGGGATTCCGAGCATTCCTGAACGGGCTCGTATTTCTTCCTCGGCACTTCTCCCGTCTTCCAGCAGCTTGTTCCGCGCTGCGTTTAAGGTTCATTTTGTCGCCCTCAAACTCATCATCGTCTTCAACCATCTGTCGAGGTGAAGAAACGGGAGCAAAGGGAGAAGCGAAAGAGGGTGTCGTGGGCGTGAACTGCAAGCTCATCCGGTGACTATCACAGGCACGTGGTGGGACGGTGAGCGACGAAACTACGATCAACATACTCGAATGTCTTCTTTCTCTGCCAGAAGCACCACCTTCGAATACGGTCGCATGGTTCAAGATACCGGAAGGAACTGGAGACACATCCTGAGGGCCATCGGGCATTGTCTTTGTCACCTGGGTGATGACATCGAACACCCATCCTCCAATCACCGCCGTGGCCGGGCGTACACCACGGAGGGTCGGGGCGAGGCTGTAGTGCTTGTCATTTGCTTTTTGGGCGTCACAAGTTTCCTCGTCTTGGGAAGCGAGGATTTCCGCCACTTCTTCGTATGAAGGTGGGTGTACATCTGGTAGACTGTCGGAGCAGCCGCCTTGGTGCAGCATCCTGTTCCACTCCCCGTCGACCTTTTCCAAATCCGCACGGAAGCCTTGCTCGGCGACATGGCCCTCTCGCATAACGTACACAAAGTCATTCGGATTAATACTTGTGAGGTCGTGTGATGATGATGATCGTCGTTTTTTTGACGCGTGAACGCCAGGCTCTGATCGCTGCCATCGTCAGAAGACGCGTCGGAGGGTCCAACGCCGAAGTTGACTCGTCTATACGTAATAGCGTCAATAAATTATATCAAACGCAAGTGCAAACCCACCAAGAACGAAGACCTCTGGATCCCGTATTCTCGCTCTTGCAAGTGCCAAGTGTTGCTTCATGCCGCCGCTCAAGACGATACCCCCTTCGCCCTCGTTGTTCTCTCCACTTCCAGCTAGGACAGTCTCGTATCCTGCCTCAAGCCCCGAGAACCAATCCTCCAGCATTGCGAGGCGACGTGCTTCCTCCACCTCCGCACAAGTCACATCTTCAGCGCATCTACCATTTCCGACAGCACCAAGAGCAACGTTCCAGTGGATAGATCTCCCGAAAACTTGTGTGCCAGCACCAGCTGAACCTTGAGTGACGACTGCAACATGCTTCCGGACCCAAGCAGTGTCGAGGTACCGCAAATCTTGTTCGTCAAGGAGTACCTCGCCCTCGCCGAGCGCCGGGGTATAGTAGCCAAGTAAAATGGACCCGGTCGTAGATTTGCGGCATCCTGAGGCACCAACGATGAATGTCGTTTCATGAGAGGGAAGAAACATACCCACATCGCGTAGAACGGGCACAGTTGGACGTGTAGGGTAAGAGAAGGCGAGATTGGTGAGGGTGAAATCGCCCGTGAAGTCATGTGGCATGATCCGGCGAAGCGGCTGCGCCTTCCGGTGTCTGAGCACGACAGCTGCAGGAATCTGTTGAGAGGAAGAAATGACAGCTGCGAGTTCCGCTGCTGCTGCCTTGCCCTTGGCCAATACAACCAGAAGGGGTATCATCATATGCAAGTTACTTGTCGCGATCAAACATGCCCAGAAGAGGCTCGTGACTTGGTCGGGCTGATTCTTTCCTTGGCGGACCAGGTGAGCTCCGAACCAAAACCCCTGGGCAAACATGGCCATTGTGACGAATTGAGTTGCACCGGCTATGATACCCCACATGGTAGCGAGTGATTTAACTGTGACCGCAATACGAGAAAGTAGAGTGTGCTCGTATGAGGCCGCGTTCGCTGCTTTGACCGCACCAATGTTTGTCACGACTCGGGAGACGAGAGAAGCTGCGTGAGCGACGAGTGCCTGCTCTTATACAAAGCGTGGTCCCACGAATGCTTGAGATAAACCTTGGACAGGACGGCAGAGAGGATGACGAGGGTTAGTAGAGGAGACCAGACAAATGCGAGTACAAGAGCCGTTAATGTTGTGGTTAAGTATTGGATAAACTGGCCAGCTGCAAGAGATGACGCGGCGCGTACATCGTCAGTTACCCTAAAAAAAGGGAAAAGAAAGGGATGAATACATTTAGGAGACATCAAGACGGAGAGAACGCTTGCCTAGCAAACTTGGCCATAAGGCTGCCAGCGCCAATAGAGGCACCCTCACCACTCGTGTCCCGCATGTTCGTCACATTTTATATGGTATTGACAGTCATTCTCCCCAAGTATACTATCTCTCGCTAGTAAGAATACAAAGGCATTCCACGTTCTCCTCAAATAGTTTGAATTCAGGTTCTAGGCCACAACCGGGCCAGTCATGCAAGCACCTTCCGTGCTGATTCGCAATTCTGTTCAGCGATGGCGGAGTATGTCGCCCTGACTTATCTTACCGCAGCACCCAATCCTGGAGACACATTTTCCAAGGTACTCTCTGTCCAGACACTCCCAGATCGCAAGGCGACTGGCGCGCGCACCTACCAGGGCTGGCACCTCAACCTGGTCCATGCGCTCGACATCAGACCCCAAGCGTGGTCCACGCAGGCAGAGATCTCCCTAGAGCAGAACGTATTCAACATTCCCCCCATCTACAGCTAGCCTACTTTCTTCTTCGTTGAAACCACCGCCAGACTGCTAGTGATTCAGGCCAACTGGTCGGCCGTGGTGTACGGACCCCCTTCTGAGCTGCCGTGCCGCCGACGACGCTGGCGGATTTGGACGCGTTCCTCGCGACCGTGTTGGAGTAGCACGAAGCGGCGTACTTTGTCGCGGCCGGCGAAGCGGAGGCCGCCTGGGTCTAGGGACCACGATAAGTCGGCCGTCGCGCAGTGGTTCGACTACCTCGTCATTGCCGGGTTGAAGTGGCCGCATGAGCACCCCGAGGGGCAGAGGAAGCGTTCAAGAAGGCCAAGATTTTTCTGAGGAGCGAGGTGTGAGGGGCACCGTCGGTGGTGGTGGTAGGGGTGGTGGGGGTCTTGAACGTGGTTGAAGGCGCTGGCTGGCAGTCTGTGCGTACAGGTCGATCTCTGTAAGTGTGATCATTGGATGGGATTGGAATGCGTAGCGCAAGCATGTGTCCTGCTGAACGTCGTCGGCTTGCGTTTGAACTCACCCATGTGCTCCTGCAACTTGTCATCTTATCGTGTTATCGCGTCGCGGCTTGTGTACCCAACGTTTGCAATATCGTTGGTATGTATGTCTTGCATTCCCAGGTTCACCAGCGCGATTGACTCGGAACGCAGCCTATCACGCTTTAGTTTTGTTCGGACAACTCAAACACCCAGTATCCAATATGTAGGTTCAGTTACAACATAGTCCATATAGATGTGGTATAAATCTCGCGTGGCACGAGCACGTCCATGGGCATCCGTAACGCCAAGGGGGTCGTCCAGCCGTCATCCCCCACCTTCGCTTGGCGAGCATCTGAACAATGCTCGTCTTGATGACCCCCGCCTTCTTCGACAATGCTGCCGCGGCTGCGATGCGAATCGTCAGACGCGACACGATGAGTTCTTGATCGCTCAGATACTTCCCGCGCGCGCGAGGAACACCCCGTTCGCGAGCGCGTCGTCCACAATGTCCTGTAGGACCTACTTCTCGGCCTTGTGGTTGGACGTGGGTCGATGGACTGCGGCAGAGACAAAAGCGAATGATTGGGCTGGCACGGTGCCCGATTACCTGATTTGCCTCCGTCCTTTCCAACATCACCAGATCGTGGAGCGGGGTGAGGACTGAAGGGTTATTCAGAGGTAGCTGATCGCTTCTGATCCCGGTGTCGCAAGAAGGGCAGGCATGGACCCAGAGAAGACGAATGAAGTCCCATTGATACGCTGCGAGACGGAAGGTAAATTAGCAGGATGCTAGGTTGATCACTTGTGTGACTCACTTGGTGTTTGGTAACAATGGATGAACCGGCGCAGAGTCCACCAGCAGAACACAAGCCATTGGCGACAGGGCCAATGAGCATGTCGATTTGCGTAGCCTAAAGAACAGTGAACCGATAGCTTTGACAGGGAGAACAGAATAATGTACGGGCACGTTATAGAGCTCCGTCATACCGTGACCCATCCGACCAACGGAACCAAAAGAGATGCTTTCATCGAGAATGAGTCGATATTTGCACTTGAATCTGAGTTCAATCTATCAGGTGCTTAACAAAACCACGGAGAGAATAAATCGCTTGACTGACCAATTTAGGTAGGTCAATCATTCCCCTGTCACGCTCGAAAATGCCCTCGGTGATAATAAAATGGCATGTCAAAGGTCCCTTGCTAATCTTTCTCTCCTCTATACTGCTGAGGATGTCCTCAAGACTCTTGGGGTCATTGTGGTCGTACCATCGAATCATCGAGCGGGAGATTTGGATGCCCCCTTGGACGGCAAGGTTGACACTACGGTCCGCGAAAATGATATCTCCACGTTTGCAGAACGCGAGAATGACCAAGGAAATAGTCGAGAAGCTTTGGGAGTACAGGATGGAGGCCTCTGTTCCCAAAAATGTCCCGTTCCAGGTTAAGGTGGACATCTGCGCGGGGCCTAAGTTACGAATCCTCGATGCGGATGACCCGAACCCACCAACAGTCCCGTAGAAACCTGGGGGGCCGCAGCTTCCAGGACCATATTTACGCAACGTTTCGATGGCCTTTCTTTAATTTGCTCGTTCCCCGCTAGGCCGGCAAAGTCGAAGCTTGCCAGGTCGATGACGGACCTGCCGTTGAGCAACAGTTTGGGCTTTTCAACGTCACCACACTGATGCTCATCTTTGCCCTCGTGCAACTCTCGGTAGAGTGGTATTTGCAATGTTCGTAAGTACTGCATGTAACTATTTTTATTGTAGTGTTCGTGCTGTTCATATAGTGTTCACAAACATTTCGGGACATCTGCACACCATCTATGGGCAACACGAACATCTACGAACAGTGCGAACGTGATGTTCGCTAGGGGTATTTGCAATGTTCGTAAGTACTGCATGTAACTATTTTTATTGTAGTGTTCGTGCTGTTCATATAGTGTTCACAAACATTTCAGAACATTTGCACATCATCTACAGGCAACACGAACACCTACGAACACTGCGAACATGATGTTCGCTAGGGGTAATTTCATGTTCGCTAGGGGTATTTGTAATATTCGTAAGTACTGCATGTAACTATTTTTATTGTAGTGTTCGTGCTGTTCATATAGTGTTCACAAACATTTCGGAACATTTGCACATCATCTACAGGCAACACGAACATCTATGAACACTGCAAACATGATGTTCGCTAGGGGTAATTTCATGTTCACTAGGGGTATTTGTAATGTTCATAAGTACTGCATGTAACTATTTTTATTGTAGTGTTCGTGCTGTTCATATAGTGTTCACAAACATTTCGGAACATCTGCACACCATCTACGGGCAACATGAACATCTACGAACAGTGCAAACATGATGTTCGCTAGGGGTATTTGCAATGTTCGTAAGTACTGCATGTAACTATTTTTATTGTAGTGTTCGTGCTGTTCATATAGTGTTCACAAACATTTCGGAACATCTGCACACCATCTACAGGCAACACGAACATCTACGAACACTGCGAACATGAT
Organism: Tylopilus vinaceipallidus; assembly: GCA_038089215.1. Lineage (NCBI taxonomy): Eukaryota > Fungi > Basidiomycota > Agaricomycetes > Boletales > Boletaceae > Tylopilus > Tylopilus vinaceipallidus. The sequence goes on along the minus strand of JBBPKK010001197.1, from coordinate 140 downwards.
GTTCGCTAGGGGTAATTTCATGTTCGCTAGGGGTATTTGTAATGTTCGTAAGTACTGCATGTAACTATTTTTATTGTAGTGTTTGTGCTGTTCATATAGTGTTCACAAACATTTTGGGACATCTGCACACCATCTACAGG